>JALLBE010001606.1:0-10581 GCA_036939795.1 Thalassiosira mediterranea | reverse complement strand
CCCAAGATAATCGATTACATCTAGGTAGGTACGTAGGTAATAAGTAAATAGCTTGGGGTCATTTTCATAGGGCAATAAACCATACTTGGACCCTCAAAGGGCCTGTTTTATGCCAAAAAGTATAAAGGTGAAAAAGCAACGGCAACAACCGGACAAAGGCAACAGCAGCGCCACAAAACAACGACAACCATGGTCGTCGCCGTAGCCTACGCCCAAGTCATCGACGAGGACCCCGTCATGGTGGGGAAGGACCAACCCACCATGCTCCTCACCACCGCCCGCCTGGCCACGGCGCCGTACCTACCCCCTCCCCTCCTCCGCTTCGTCTACCTCGCGGACAACTACACCCGGATGCACCACGAATCTCTGGTGCGCGATTATTGCCACGACGAGCCCTCCATGGCCATCCTCTCGGCGCTCTTCTTCGCCTACGTCCTGATGAGGAGCGTGCAGGGAATCTTCGCGGGTAGCACGCGGAGGAGCACGGCGCACCTGACCGGCGACGAGGACGGGAGCGCGGTGCTGGGCGGCCTGGCCAATGCGAAGGGCGGCAAGGCGGGGAGCAAAAAGGGGGGAGACTCTACGGCCGGCGCGCCTCCGTTCGGGGACACCGTGGTGATCTGGGGACCATGTGACTCGGGGAAGACGGCGCTGTTGCATTACCTCTGCGAGAATTCTGAGGGGAAGGAGAATGCCTGGAGTCCGCCAATGACGGTGACCAGCCTCGTGGCCAACGTGGGGTACATTGCAGGGGCTGGGCAAGATGCAAAGAACGTGCGGGTCATCGATTATCCCGGACATCCGTCCCTATCGTCCCAGCTGACGACGCTGCTGCTTCCCTCGGGGGCATCGAGGTTGGTGTTCGCGTTGGATGCCACGCAGCCAGTTGCCACCGCGGCTGCACTGCTTTACAGGTCGATACTGACCCACTCTCAGATTAGGCGGTCGTGGTCGAAGGAGGGAAAGACGCTGGAAATCCTGGTGGCGTGCACCAAGAACGATGTGAAAGGAGCGAAGAACTACAAAAGGATCAAGATTCAGCTGAGGACCGAGCTGGACAAGTTGAGGAAGGTGGATTTGGCCATTCGCGAAAGTTCTGGCGATGGCGACATGAATGGTGGCGACACGAAGGCCACGCTCGAAGTCACCGGAAAGACGATCGACTTGGATAACCTGGGATCGGACGTGCCAATTTCTTTGCATTTTGTGGAATCGGGCTTCGGTGCCGGGAATGGAGGTTTGGATGCGGTGCATCAGTTCATTGCCAGTGGTGAATTGCCTACGAAGTAAAGAAGATGTATCGTACCTACAAATGCGAGTAATCATATGAGCTATCTAGTATAAAGCCAGTTGTGAAAAGTAGTTACCTATGTATGGTATTACTAAAGAAAAGTAATAGCGACATCCAACTGACACTGGTATTTGAACAGCCGTACACTGCGTTGTAGAATGAATTCAATTATGGTGCTCGTTATTGCCCAGGCTGACTACGTCGGGGTAGTGCATTTTGGTGTGCCAGGTGTACCATGTCTTCACGATTTCATCCTCCAATTGAAGAATGAAATTATTGACAGCGATGGTTATGATTGTATCACGAATGGCCATGTATTTCCTTCGTTCTTGCCTAATGTGACGCACAACTCTTTGCCCGAGCCGCTGTTGGCATCCTCAATGGTAAAAGTGCTGATATCCGTGTCGACGGTGCCCCCAAGATTTCCATTGAGCAACGTTTGCCCCGCCACCACGACCTTGAGTTTAGTCCTTCCAAAATTCACCTTGACGTACTTCGCCTTGGTACCGGAACTGACCGGAAATCTCAGTTCCACCTCCTCGTCGTTCTGAGACCACGTGTATCCATCACCTTTACCCTCGCCAAAACTGTTGCCCCCTCCGCCGCCGTAGCCGGTGTTGGCAGCGTTATTCATCAATGCAGAAAGGGAACGCGCCCCGCCCCCGCCTGCGCCACCACCGGTAGAGGCACCTCCGCCCCCTCCCCCGCCCTGCTGCCTAGCCACGTCGCACCATGCTGCACGCGGACTCGCATCTTCGACAGTGAAATCTACTCTTTCCCAAACATCCTTTATTTCGTCATCGTGGCACCGTCCGACGAAGGCGTCGCCGCATATTCCACCCGGCGGTGCTGCACCTATCGACATCGTACCCGGCACCGGCTGGGCATTTATATTGTGTCCACATGCTACCAGCAGTTCGGTGGCGCGGCTATCACACCAATTGAAGAATAAGGTCAATGATCATTTGACGAAAGACAGCAAATGTGAAATGGAACGTTGCGGTGGCTCTCACCGATTGTAAGGGAGATTCTGAGTTCTGGCATCATCCGCAGAATACATACTAACGGCGCGCTGGTTGTTTGCGGCAGTAGGCACAGTGAGAGCTGTGATTTCGCAGGTTGCAGAGGTTTGCGTGGACCTTCAATTGACGGGATAATTGAGCGTTGGTGCAGAGCATGAAACTATCAATATTATATGCACGGCGAAGGCGACTCTCACTTCATGATTTCAATCAGCGCGTCGTCATCCATCGCCGCCATCTGACTGGCGTACGCCGATTGCGCCGACGCCGACCTGACCTCATCCCGGAGCTGATCGGCCAACACCTTCCGTTGTTCGGGTGTGGCGGAGTTGATCGCCGCGGCGCGCGCGCCCTTGTCGCTGTTCTCGAAGAAGTAGGTCTTGGCCGACTTGGAGAGGACGTCGTCCGAGAGGCCGCCGGACTTGGACCCCTCCCGAACCTCTATCGGCTTGGAGTCGTTGGCGGGGATGAAGACGTACTTGAACATGATGGAATCGATTTACTATGTACCTCTATGGACTACGCGGTGATGTTTTGATCTGGGGAATGCGGAATGCGGAAGTCGGTTGTCGGTTTGGAAGGATTAGATTGCTTGGCTGTCATGTTGTATCCGATCTCGTATCCGATCCATGACAAATACGTGGGAATCAGTATAAAGTGTTGGGAGATTCGGATAGATTTAGTAAGATCCACCGAGGCGAGGAGGGTGCAGTGTATTCTATGTATCGTATGGTACATACTTACGAGACCCTGGATAAGGATAAGTAAGTATCAAGTCTTCATACGTAGATACTATGGTAGATACCTATCTATATTTTCTTCCTGTCCCTGATTTTATCAAAGATATCATATCTGCGTCTTATTTTGTGAGGCATGCCTAATTCATAGCCTTCCACATACCATTCAATTTAGTTGTGATCAGTTATGATGGGGGAAGCAAAGCGACCCACCACCCACCACCTAGCTTTCCCCGTGGTTTCAAATTCGATCGGAATACAAGCCAAATAAGCGTGCTCTCTTTCCATGTGCTTCTCGAAGTTTTCGAGAATGTGTGTCACCTTCACTTGCGGAATCAGTACTAGGATACCGACGAGTGATTCAACGGATGACTGATGAAAACTAATTTTGAAATTAGGGTGCGGATCGCAACTAAATCGAATGGTAGGAGTTAGTTAAATCTTTTCAAGACAAGCCCGGGGGTACGTAGGCGACGATGATGCATGCAGAATGAAGAGCAACACCATCGCCTCTCTTCGCAACATCCTTGCAACACAGCAAAGGTGGTTAGTTGCCGTGGGGTGGTGCTCGCTTCCGACGACAACCAACGCTATCGCCATCACTGCCGTCGGTCGGCGGTCGGGGACGGCGGTCATAACTCGGCTGTTTGGTTCGCTCCAACAAGTCGGCGCCACTAATCTCCGCAGCTAGTGAGAGATCTCTCATTCTACATCCATCATCATGACCATCTCCAACGCGACCTTCCTCCACTTCAACGACGTGTACAACGCGGAGAAGTCCCCTCCGTTCGTCACCTCTGTCCAGCGAACGCGGGCAGAAATCAAGGATGGTCAGGGACGTGACGTCTTCACCATCTTCAGCGGAGACGCGTTCTCTCCGTCGATCATGTCAACGATTCTCCGGGGAGAGCAGATGGTGCCAGTTTTGAATGCCGTCGGGATCGACGTCGCGTGCCTCGGTGAGAACTTCTATTAGCATGCATCGCATCAGATACCCGTGCGTAGGATCGGTATTGCTCAATTCGCTTTACCTCTCTCTTCTCATAGGAAATCACGATCTCGATTTCGGCGTGCAGGAGTTCCGAGAGCTTCGGGAACGGTGCAACTTCCCCTGGCTCTGCAGCAACGCCCTCCACGCCGGAACGGACGAACCGCTGGGCGGATGCAAGGAGTTCGTCGTGCTCGAGGGCCGGGACGGCTCGAGGCTATTGTGCATCGGCCTCATAGAGTCCAGCTGGTTGGATACGCTCGCATCCCTCGATCCCAGCGAGGTGGTCTTCGAGCCCCCCGCGGACTACGTGCAGCGTCGCCTTCCCGAACTGCGCGCCGAGCACGGCGACTTCGATGCCGTCGTCGCCGTCACGCACATGCGCATGCCGGCAGACCTCGCCCTGGCCCGTCAGGCCGGACCAGACGGCGGAGGCGTCGACATCATCCTCGGCGGACACGATCACCACTACGAGGACGTCGTGGAGAACGGTGTGCGGGTGCTCAACTCGGGTGCGGACTTCAAATCCTACACGGTAATTGACGCGAATGGCCGTGACTCCGTCTCGGGAGCTCTCGAGACCACATCGCGGCGCATGGACGTGACGAAGGACGACGTACCCGACGAGTCCGTGGAGGAGGCAATTAAGCAGTTCAAGGATCAGGTAGATGCCAGCATGGACATTGTCGTGGGTAGGTCGAAGGTTACGCTCGACGCGCGCTTCGCAGAGATACGTAGGAGGGAGACGAACATTAGCAACCTACTGGCGGAGCTGATGACGAGGGCCACGGGAGCGGACGTTGCTCTTCTGAATGCGGGTACGATCAGGGCGGACAGGTTTTTGGAGAAGGGGGTGATGACCATGAGGGACCTTTGTGATTTGCTGGTGAGCGACCACAGGATAGCATTGATGCTTCATTTATTCAGTGTTTGTTCCTTTCTTACAGTCAGTCGATGTCTTGGTTGATATCGTTGGTATAGCCTATGGCAGGTGAGCCATTGCCCAATTTTGTATTTGACGATGTTATTGTGTGTACCCATCATTTTTGCCATTGCTTTATTTTTACTCATGTGGCGTCTGCGTGTATCCGATACAGACGAGACCATCGTCATCGAGGTCACTGGTGAAAGGCTATTATATGCGCTTGAGAACGGTGTTAGCCAGTACCCTGCAATGGAGGGAAGGTTCCCATGCGGTAAGTGATGTCAAATTTCGTTTGCAGACTGCTTATTCTTGACTCGAATGCTGATGGAAATGCTTTCTTGGATGTGCTGTCAGTTGATGGAGTGAGGTTTGCGTTTGATCCCGAAAAGCCCGCAGGCTCGCGCGTCGTGCTCGGCAGTGTCTACGTTAGGGACCGTCCTCTGGTGAGGAAGCGTCACACTGTCATCAGGGGCCAAGCCGCGGCCTCGGAAGCAGAGGCTGGTACGGACCCCTCGGCTTCCGAAGAGAAGAAAGTCGAAAGTGATGCCCTCAAAGGGTTCTCTCCTCTTGACAAGGAGAAGTCATACTCCCTGGTCACCAAAGCCTATCTTGCCGAGGGCAAGGATGGGTTCGACAAGGCGTTCCTCGGTGCGCCTGTTCTAGTGGACGAGGAGTCCTGCCCCCTCCTTCCCACTTTGTTGAGGAACATCTTTACAGAGTTGCGTACGCTGGAGATGTGGAAGAGCATGACGGTGCAGGCATCGGTGGTGAAAGCGGCATCGGCGTTCAAGAGGCTGGCGAGGAGGAGCGTCGCGGACCCCTACGCGATCAACCCGCATGTGGATGGCAGGATCAGGAACTTGGCCGAGGAGGCTCAGACCTGAGGGGATGATACCAGGTGTGGAATGAGGGAGCGGCATGCAGCAATTGATCTCCATGGGCAATTTTGGGGAACATGTCCATGTACGAAAGTATAGAATACTGCCCTTAGGTTTGTCGAAGAAAATGTATTTCAGAAGTACAATAGGGGATAGGGGTGTCACATCAGTAGTTGAAGGATTGCGAATAACCAGCTGGATGACCTCAAGATGAGACATTGGGATCACATCTTAACATGATCAAACACACATGTGATGTATGGTATAGTATTCCTTGTTGAATAGAGCCAGCATCATATCGAGATGCACCAATGGGCGTCAAGCATGTACTATCTTCTCTTAGCTGGAGGTATTGGCTGATTGACCACTCCGGCCCCATTCACTTGAGTGTATGGTACCTACGGCAGCGACCGATCATGATTGCTGCCATGCAGCTCATCAAATCGTCTGTTTCAGTTATACTTCTCTTGATAATAGATGCTCTCTCACACGGTTGCTAGATACAACATGCATGCCCTGAGAGACCCCTCCCGTTAGCCCGTGACTCCACATCCAAGAGCAAACTGCCCGTGCCCCCAGTATGCGCTTTTAGCTCTAGAGAGCGAGAGAGAGAGAGAGTTTGCTCCTTCTTCAAGCCGCAAAGGAGGTTGATTTGCTCGGTTTGCCCGTGTGTGTTTGGCTTGAAAAGTTTCATAAAATGGGAAATGAATTTAGAATTTATGAAGTTTCGAGTTCGAAACGTTTCTAGCTGAATTTTCGTAATAAATAACTACTAGCAAAAACCACCACGCCGCCTGGAGCGACCACTCCCCACGCCCAACCCAGCAAATCCCAAAAAATCCATCAAATCGACGCCGGACGACGCGCGACGCCTCCGCCGCCGCCTCCCACCCCCCCCCCCCTCTCCCTACACTCGATCGGTCATCATGGTGATCTCCGGCATAATCCGCCCTCCCCCCGACATACGCGCGGTCGCCGACCGCACGGCCCTCTTCGTCTCGAAGAACGGCCGGGCGTTCGAGGTGAAGATCCTCAACTCCGAGAAGGGCAAGACGCCCAAATTCGCCTTCCTGCACGGCACGAGTCCCTTCCACGCCTACTACGAGGATCGCATCAGGTTCTACGACGAGGGTGGGACCGACGAGGAGGAGAGGAGGAAGGAGGAGGAATCGAGGGAGAGGAGGAGGAGGGAGGAGGAGGAGAGGGCGGAGGAGGAGAGGAAGAGGAGGGAGGAGGCAGAGGCCGTCGCCGCCAAACGGGAGGCGGCGCGGAGGGAGGCGAGCGCCGCCGACCCCGTGGCCCGGGCGCTACTGGCGGGTAGGGCGAGGATCGAGGAGGCGAGGAGGATCGCGACCAAGAGGGCCGACGAGGAGAAGAACAACAATCCGTCGGCCGCCGGGGATGGCATCGGGGGGGAATCATCGAAGGTCGTCGACGATGCCGCGGCCGCGGCGGGGCCGGTACCCCCCCCGGCGCTCAGGCACGTGTCCCTCGTGGCCCCCGCGAACCTCGCGCCGTTGGAGGTGGAGACCATCAAGCTCACGGCCCAGTACGTGGCCTTGTCGGAGCGGAAGGACGCCAACGGCGGATCGGTCCAGGGAGGAAGGGGGGATAATTTTCTGAGCGCGCTGACGCTGCGGGAGTGGAGCAACCCCGAGTTCGCCTTCCTCCAGCCCCGTCACGCGCACTTCGCCTACTTCACGGCATTGGTCGACGGGTACCGCTCCTTCTTGCCGGGGGGGGAGGATTACGAGAAGGCCAAAGAGAGGAGGAGGATGGACGCCAAGCGCGAGAGGTTGGCGCACCTCATACTGCCCGACGGGGATGGCAGGGAGGAGAAGCCCATCGAGAAGAAGAAGAGGGACGTGGTGGGGGAATGCCTGCGCGCCGCGGCTTACAGGGCGGAATACGAGAGGGATGCGGCCGAGAGGCGCAGGAGGGCGGCCGAGGGCGCCGACGGGTACGGCACCTTCGGATCCGCCTTGGTGGACTGGCACGATTTCGTGGTCGTGGAGACCATAGACTTCCCGGAGGACGAGGCCGTGGAGGCCGTGGCTCCCCCCACCTCCCTGCGTCTCGCTGCGCTGAAGCACGAGCAACCCGTCGCGGAGAAGAAGGAGGAAGCGGAGATGGAGGAGAGTTCCTCGGAGGAGGAGAGCGACGCCGACATGGAGGGAGACGACGACGACGATGACGACGACGAGGATCCCGGGGAAAAGCTCAAGGTGGTCTCCGACTACCGTCCCAAGGTCGTCACCACCCAGCAGATCACCGGGGACGCCTCCCGCACGCACGTCGTCGATCCCATCACCGGCAAGTCCGTCGCCGTCGCCGACATGCCCGAGCACATGCGCATACAGCTCCTCGATCCCAAGTGGGCCGAGGAGCGCCGACGATTCCTCGAGAAGCAGCGCGAGACGAACTTCGTCGCCGGGGAGGACATCGCGAGCAACATCGGGAGGTTGGCGGCGGCGAGGGGGGACATTTTTGGATCGAGCGGCTCGGGGGAGACGGGGGAGGAGAGGGAGAGGAAGCTGGCGGAGGCCAACAGGCTCATACGGGAGCAGGCCATGGGGGGGGCGCAGGGTCCGCAGATGCCGGGGGCGGTGGCGCAGCCGCCGCCCCCCCCTCCCATGCCGGCGGGGCAATCCGGCGTCGTTACGTTGGCGCCCGCGGCTCCCGTCGCCGTGCCGCCTCCTCCTCCTGCGGCGCAGGCTACATTTGCGCCGCCCCCCCCGCCCATGGGCGCGCCGCCGCCGCCGCCGCCCCCCGCGGAGGAGCCGGCGGCCAAGAGGCCCAAGCTGGACGTCCCGCCCCCCGTGGTGGCGCCGCAAATGCCTCCGCCGGGAATGCCCCCCGGAATGCCACCCGGCATGCCCCCTCCCGGCATGCCACCCCCTCCCATGGAACAGCCCCCGCCGGCGGCGCCTCCCGCCGCCGCCCCCGAGGCATCCGACGAACCGTTGCCGGAGGCGGACTTCGTCGCCACCCTCGAAAATCCCGACTCCATCCCCATCTGCATCCGCGTCCCTCACGACCCCTCCAACGCCGGGTGGAACTTCAACGGCCAGACGATCGACCTCACCGTCAACGCCGCCTCGAAGATCAAGGAGGTCAAGGGTATGCTGCGGGAGCAATTGGGTGGCATGCCGCCGAACAAGATGCAGCTGAGGCATCCGGAGTGGGGATTCGCGAACAAGGACGGGATGAGCGTGGCGCACTTCAACATCGGGCCGATGACGACGCTGGATTTGGTCCCGAAGACGAGGGGAGGGAGGAAATGAAAATGATGATAATATTGTCTGCATACTTAATTCATCGCTGCAATGCCAAATGGTATCATTTGTCTGCTTTGTCAAACACGCTTTTGCTGATTTTTATTCCTTGATAAAAGGAAGCTGACCCGAAGCTGGTAACATTGCTCACTTCACCGCAGACATATTTGAACATATGGACAACAGAAAACTAAATACCATGTTGGCAAAGGCATCCTCAGATATGTCAGGACCACCATGAGCAACTTTGACGGCACCTTGAACGCAAGAGGCACCCCTGGCTGGGGCATAATTTCGTTACAGAAAAGAAGTTTGTACACAATTGTACACCCAATAAAAATTATGAGAATCAATCTTCGTTGCCCATAATCCATAATACCATATAGCCATCAACATAAAAGACCACAGAACTTGTTTCCATTCTGGCCACATTATCCACTGACCAGAGCCGTGTCCTGTAACAGGCAGCAAGCCATGCACTTTTCATATCCATCCAAGTCTCTGCCGCCATACAATCTACTTTTCGGGAAATGCGAAATCACCCTGAGTAACCTGCTCGATGATCTCCATGGTCTCCTCCCTCGTGACCATCCCCGAAACTTCCTCCGGATCCTTCTGCTCGCCCCCCTCACCCCCGCCGCCTCCGAACTTCTCCCTCATCATGTCCCTCAACACCTCGTGCTCCCTCCTCTCATCGGCGAATTTTAAAGTGCACCCCGGATCGTTCATGAAGACGCTCCTCTGACTCTCCCGGACGCATTCCATGACCCTCCTGCGATAGGCGTCGGGATCCGTCTGGAACAATTTCAATGCCTCCTGGTTCGGCAGCTGGGCCTGTCCCTCCGGGGGAAGGTCGCGGTAATCCTTGACGTAAAATATCCGCTTCACGTACGTCAGCACCGTGACCAAAAAGTGTTTCGACGGATCCCACTGAGGATACGCCACGGGTATGTCCACCTCCCCCGTCTCCTGGTGCACGTGGGGATTGTAAACGTAGCTGCTGAACGAAACCGTCGGATGCGTCCCCGCGTCGTTGTATCCCGGAGGACAACGCAGCGTGAACTTGAATATGCCGTTGGTGAATACGCCGCGACGGACGAAGATCACCCCGTGGAAGAGACGGAGGTCGTCCAGCGAGGGGACGAGGTACACGCCCCCGGGACAGTGCTGTTTGAGGTGCTTGTATTCGATGGAGAGCTTGTAGTCTCGCATCGCCTGCTCACGCTCGACGGTGGAGGGGGTGGGCTGGGCGGCAGAGACGACGACGAAGATGGCGGACGAAGCGCGGCGGGGTTAGGTGAGATGGCGCAGCAGAATTCGAAAATAGACGACCGACGGCGCGAACTGCGACTCACCTGGCCGGTGCGTCGGAACCGTCCCGTCGACGGCCTCCCCCCGCCTCCAGGCGTGCGCTTCGCCGGGCTGGGGGTGATCGGTTGCCTGTTGAACATGTTCATGATGCTGC
>JALLBE010001600.1:0-12591 GCA_036939795.1 Thalassiosira mediterranea | reverse complement strand
ACTTCTCGACGAAGCGGCGAGTGGTCTCAACAGCCATCGGGCTTGAATCGCAAGCGAGGAGAACCGCCCTATAGTTATCATCGGTGCCCCCCACCGAGCACCGCTTCAATATGGGTATGCAGGAGCTGCCGCTCCCACACCCAATCTCTAGCACTATCCTCTCTTTCAATTCTTCGTCCGAGTCGTCATCCTCCTCGAAGTACCGCGCTATACACGGGAACGCATTGAGCAGATATCTCCGCGGCTTGTAGAAGTTGCCTGCCGAATGGTTATCGTGGAAGGCATCCCAAAATTTTGACTGCGACGTGGGAAGGAGATCGTCGTCGCCCTCCGCGAATCCAGGCATCGCCGACGACGCGTCGCCGTCATCGCCACGAAGCCGTGAGCTACCGTTCCGCCAAAGGGCGGCGCACTCCGCGGCATGCTCCTCGAAGGAGAAATCGGAATCGAAGTACTGCACCTCGTTCGGTTTGCCCCCTCCCCCGCTACTACTGCGGTTGCTGCTGCTCTCCGACATGGCGATTTCTCCTCGGCGGCTCGTGCATTTGCGTCCCGCACCGATAAGCGAGGGCGTCGTCGTCGTGTTGGGCCAAAGCCCAAAGCCGAGCGAGAGTGCGTTGAACTCGCTCACGGTACATCGCCCGGCGTGCCCGTCGCCGTGCCCCCACCCCCGCTTCCAGTTCTCGGTGCGTGCGGCAATGCTAGTAACTCATTTAGGGTTCCATTTAATTAAACTAAATCATACATTGTAAATTATAAAGTACGTATTATATTCATCACAATAGTGATACCCCAAGAAGTTCCCGTTGATGGGTGATGTGAGATGTGAGTGTCAGAAAAGATATTCTTTGCAATGCGTATCTTTCGATTGCGTAGGAACTGATAAATATCCTACGGAGCCGCCGATAGTTCCACTAGCATGGCTGATCTACGTGAACGCTCTCGGCTCACATGTGAAGCAGTTGGCATGACGCGCCGCCAAAGCTCAAGGCCGCGGTATCATTTCCTCCGGCACCCTATCGCCTCCGGTATTGACAGTGGAAGCATTGGTGATATCGTTGTTGCCGCCCATTTCATCCACGCCGCGAAGATCATCGTTGTTGGCTTGGATTGGCTTCATTGTTTTATCGGTCGGGGCGCGTGCAATCGTTTTGACGGGTGCGGGGAAGGAAGGTACGACGACGCTGCTCATGGGCGGCGGTGTGGCGGTCATGGTGCTCACCGTTGAGACAATGGTGGCCATCCTCAACGCTGTTGGGATCAAGGAAATATTGGGATCGGTGGTCCAGTTGTCGAGGGATGCGTCGATCGACTCCATGGACAGTCGTTTTTTTATTGGGCTCCTGTTTATGTGTTTGGTCTCTCACGTTCACCCCTTCACCCGTCATTCCATACATCCCCACCATCAATGTTGCCATCGGTTCAGCATCGACAGCCGGTCTATCGATAAAACAAATAGAGAACGGCCATCATGATTCGGCTGGCTGCTCTCAACAATGCCAACGCCTTGGGGCGTAGCGGCATCCGCCAGTTGGCAAAGGGGAGGCTCTTCTCGCCCACGTCCACGCTAGCAACGCGTACGTTCTCGGCCCCAGCCGACGAGAAGCCTAAGGGTATTCCCTACTCAAAGTTGACGGTGGGAGTGCCGAAAGAGAGGTTTCCATTGGAGAAGCGTGTGGCGGCCACGCCCGAGGTGAGTTATTTGATTTTGTGGCTTTGAATTTGGGGGAATACTGCACCATCTGTGTGGGACGGTATGCACCTACTGGATGTCGGTGTTCTTCATCGCTTCGCAGAACCTCCAACTAATTCTTTTCTTCCATTTGTCACTTCAATGCTACAATTCAATGTCAATTTTCTCTGTACTGTAGACAGTGGGCAAGCTTGCCAAGCCTGGATTCAGTGTCCTTATCGAGAAAGGAGCTGGAACTGCGTCTCACTTTTCCGATGCCGAATATGAAGCTGCAGGCGCAAAGGTCGTTGAGGCAGACGAAGTCTGGAAGAATTCCGACGTCGTGATGAAGGTGAGTGATTCGTTTACTTATGGTTGGGATACGTATTGTTGTATGGAATACGATTTGACCATGATATATTGACTTCGTTGCCATCACAATAGCTCCGTCCTCCCACGACAGAGGAGGCAGCTAAGCTGGAGGATAGGTCTATCATCTCCTTCATCTACCCTGCCCAGAATAAGGAGCTGGTGCAGCAGCTCCAGGACCAGAAGTCCACAGCATTTGCCATGGACTGCATTCCCCGTACGCTCAGCCGTGGGCAGACGTACGACGCTCTCAGCTCCCAGGCAAACATCACTGGGTATAGGGCTGTGGTAGAGGCCAGTAACGAGTTTGGACGTGAGTACATTCATTTTGAGTTTTCTGGCTGCTTCATTGGAACCAAGGATATATCACACACATACATCACATCATAAATGCAGGTTTCTTTGCTGGACAGATGACTGCAGCTGGTAAGGTCCCTCCGGCCAAGGTCCTCGTCGTTGGTACTGGTGTCGCTGGTCTCGCAGCTATCCAGACTGCGAAGAACATGGGGGCGATAGTCCGCGCCTTCGATGTCCGCCCCGTTACAAAGGAGCAGGTTGAGGCAATGGGAGGACAGTTCCTCGAAGTCGACTTCGAGGAGGACGGCAGTGGCGCTGGCGGGTACGCCAAGGAGATGTCGAAGGAATGGCACGCCGCTGCTGCCAAGATGCTAAGCAAGCAATGTGAGGAAGTTGACATCGTCATCACTACTGCAGCAATCCCCGGGCGTAAGGCACCCGTGATGATAACAAAGGACATGGTGAAGAAGATGAGGGCAGGCAGCGTCTGTGTTGACCTAGCGGCTGAGACCGGCGGAAATGTTGAGACAACGGTGAAGGACGAGAAGATCATCACTAATAATGGAGTCACATGCATTGGGTACACGGACTTGGCGAGCCGTCTTCCAACGACGAGCAGCTCCCTGTACAGTAACAACATCTCCAAGTTCCTCCTCTCCATGGGTCCACAGACTACGAAAGTGAAGGACTACATGTACATCGATCACGAGGACGATGCAGTTAGGGGCATGCTCACTGTTGAGAAGGGCAAGCTGATGTGGCCTGCACCACTTCCTCCACCCCCTGCTGCGCCAGCGAAGAAGGAGGAGAAGGATGTTGAACCTGAGGTCATTGACTACCGTGCCCCTTACGTGCAGGGTGCCAAGCAGGCCGGATATCTTGGAGCATCTGTTCTCGGTATGGGTTGCATCTCTCCTGACCCAGCGTTCAGCGCCATGTTTACCACCTTCGCCCTGTCTAACATCATCGGAGTTCAGGTCGTCCTCGGAGTCACCCATGCTCTCCACAGTCCTCTCATGGCAGTGACAAATGCCATCAGTGGAACTACTGCACTCGGTGGAATGCATCTCCTGGCACATAGCGAGTCTGCTGGCGTGACGACTTTGGCTGCACTTGCGACTACATTGAGTACTGTCAACATTGTTGGTAAGTTTTGCCTATGGCTAAAGCCCAACGAGGCTTACGAGTATCTATGATGTCGCTCACCTCTCGTTTGCATCCAATAAAACTACAGGTGGTTTCATCGTCACCAAAAAGATGCTTGATATGTTCAAGCGCCCAGACGATCCTCCTGAATTTTACCATCTCTACGGCATTCCTGCAGCAGGATCGATGGCATTTTACACAGCTGGATCCATGAGCGGCCATGTCCCCGAGATCGACTCTGCTGCTGCTACTCTCGCTGGGTTGCTCTGTATCGGTGGCATTGGAGGTCTCTCCTCTCAGTCTACTGCACGTCTTGGTGCTGCCTCTGGCCAAGCAGGAGTGGCGCTTGGTGTTGCCTCGACACTGTGAGTGCAATGAAGTTCTCTAAAAGACTGTCGTCAAAATGATCAACATTCCCTAACATCAATTGCTCTACTCACTACAGCGGCCATCTCCATCCTGACTTTGCCACGACGGCGAAGATAGCTGGGCTGATGGGTGTTGGAGGTATTGCAGGCAAGTACATTGGTGACAGGGTTGAGCCTACTTCCCTTCCCCAGACTGTCGCTGCATTCCACTCTCTTGTTGGCTTTGCTGCAAGTGCCGCTGCCATCGGAGACTATGCAAATGCCCCGGCTGCAGCTGAGTTGGACAAGGTCCACCTCGCCAGCATCTACTTGGCCACTGTCATTGGAAGTGTGACCACCACTGGATCACTGGTCGCATTTGGAAAGCTGGACGGCCGCCTCGACTCATCCCCCATGCAACACCCTCAGCGCGACCGGATCAACGCGGGTCTTGGTGCTGCGACCTTGGGTGCTGGTGCTGTTGTGATGGGAGGTAAGTGTCTGGGTTGTATGATACAACAATTCACCATGCGAAACCTAGCATGTTTCTTATATTTATCGTGAATATATACATTCCCTCCTCTAGGCCCTGAGGTTGGAACGGGGCTTGCAGCCTTGGGTGGTGCTTTGGGCACTAGTGGAGTGCTTGGCTGGCATATGACAGCATCCATTGGTGGCGCTGACATGCCTGTCGTGATTACCGTCCTGAACTCTTACTCTGGTTGGGCCCTCTGTGCTGAGGGATTCATGCTTGATATGCCTATCCTGACTACTGTTGGAGCATTGATCGGATGCAGTGGTGCGGCACTGACCAAGATCATGTGTGATGCCATGAACCGTGACATTCTGAGTGTTATCCTTGGTGGATACGGCACCAAATCATCTGGCAAGGGGGAGGCAATGAAGTTCGAGGGAGAGGCCACCACGACAGATGTTGATACGGTCTGCAACCTATTGATGGAGAGTGAGAGCGTTATCATTGTGCCTGGCTATGGACTTGCTGTGGCAAAGGGCCAGTATCCACTGAAGGAGATGGTGGAGACCCTGAGGAACGCAGGGAAGAAGGTCAGGTTTGGAATCCACCCTGGTAAGATTTCGAGCTTCAAATGGAAATAATGTTCTTATGTTATCCTGCCAGTAGCAGATGTCTAACCTGCTCATCTTCTTCACAGTTGCCGGTCGTATGCCTGGGCAGCTCAATGTTTTGCTTGCCGAAGCTGGAGTGCCCTACGACATTGTTGAGGAGCTCGAGGAAATCAACGACGACTTCGATGAGACTGATGTCGCCCTTGTCATTGGTGCCAATGACACCGTAAACAGCGCTGCGGAAGATGATCCCAACTCAGAGATCGCTGGTATGCCCGTCCTTCGCGTCTGGAACGCCAAGCAAGTCATCGTGATGAAGCGCTCTTTGGCGGCTGGATACGCTGGTGTTGACAACCCTGTCTTTTTGAAGGACAACACGGATATGCTTCTTGGAGATGCTAAGGACACATGCGAGAAGCTTGCTGCAGGTGTGAAGGAGCGCTCGTAAACGTCAGTTTAGCTGTTGATGATCGAGTCCATGGCCTCGGCCAGATTTTGAGAGACAACCGATGCCTCCGTTTCAGTGTGGCTGTGTTTGTAATGCAATGGGTATTATTAAAGTAGTTGTTGTGATACATAGTACTTTGTACTCTCCACGGTGTATAACTCCTGAAGTAACCTGTGATGCCACTATTTGCTCGACAATCTTGTCCAGACAACATCAAGCGTAAGCTCGATGATGCACTGTGCTAGAGACTATTTCACTAATCTGTGTGTCCGCACGAGAAGAGGTCCAAGCTCGTCTGCCGTGCTCATGACTCGACAGTGCTTGGCTCATTGATGCCAGAGCAGCCTGAAATATCTGAATGGATCTCCGGTGTGCGAAACTGAGAAGCATGTTCTCTCAATGCCTGCCCGGTCTTGCGGAATGCGGCCTTGTCTCCAATCTCCAGCCACATTCCCGTGTCTTGATCTAATTTGAGAAACCTTCCTGGTGGGTCCAACGTCCGGATCGCTCGCACTATCTGTGCAGCGATGTGCGTCTTTTGCATCTTCCTGGTTTCGGGTGATAGATACTCCACCTTCACTGAGTTGACGAGGCCACGGTATCTCTTGTTTCCAAGATGACCATTGACCCCACCTCCTCTGCCAGATAGCACGTCATTCTGCATCAAACAATAGGGAATGCAAGTAGATGAGTCAGTGTGTCGCAATCCTGGCAAAAGGCGAATGTAATCCTGATGGATGGCTTACAATACTCGGAGCATCGACAGGCTCGCCGCCTGCCGGTACCTCCGCTCTTGGAGGAGGATAGAACGGATTGCCTCGGAGTTTGGGCATTGCTTGATCTATTCGTTTGACGGTAGCGAAGGAAACGAGTTGCAACAGCACGATGGTGCCTTTTATGGTCGCGCAGGAGAGCGTAGCTTGAGGAGGAGCCGATCAAGCGAGGGGTGATCAAACCTGGATCGTGCATCGTGATTTTATGGTGGCGCAGATTTGAATCGTGCGTACCGTGCCAAGATACACCCCAGGGCGCCATGAACACGCGCACACACATCGAAATCGCGAAGCCCTCGTCCGGGCAATCAAAACACTATGGTACATCTGAACATACTTCTGCTACTGCTCTTTACAACCATGGGGGAAGTGCGTTTCGAGCGGATCACTCACGCTATATGCTCTAGCCGATCAACGTTTTCTCGGCAGAGCTTGGAGCTTCGTAGGTAGGTACCCCAGTCACAGCCAAGCCAAACCGATCCCAACTCAGAGCCAGCATCGGTGCCTAAATCAATCTCCTGCAATGCGGCTTGTACGTTACCTCGATCTCGCAGTTGGGCACTGAGGCCACAAGAAAGGGAAGAGCTAGGGACGACCCTTCATTTCTTGGGCTCTCTTGGACTGCATGCATCGATTGCATCGATGCGTTGGGGCCGACGATGATGTACCGTACGTTGTGTAGGACGTGGGGGACGCTCTCGGATTTGTCCGTGCAGAAAGGAGGTCGATCAATCGTGGATAAAGCTGTGAGACGTAAAGAAATATAAGTGTCCAAGATTCGCAATTTGAGGATACTATGAGCACATCTTATGTCCAATAATGTATCTTCTACTGTCCGTCGGGCGCCGCCGGCCGCGGAGACGATCGCACATCAAGCAGAGCCATCCAATGTCACGAGAACAAAAGCATTCTTTTGCGTGCGTGTTCGCGTTTCTCACCATGGCGACCATGGCCATGGCTAGCCGCGAGAATCTCGTGCTCGTCCGTCCGTCCATGGGAACTACTCCTAGTAGGCGCCCTCTCTCTAGAGCCACCCATAATTCATCCCTTGCGTAATCAATAACCACCCCGTCGCCATGGCATCGATAAGCGCCAAGACGACCCACAAGGTGGGCGTGAAGAAGCTCGGGGGAAAGACCGCCGGGGGGACCAAGAAAGCGGGCGGCATCCTCAAATCGGGGACGTCGTCGAAAATAAAGTCTTCGTCCAAATCCTCGTCCAATGGATCCGGCGGCATGGCACGGAGGGGATCCGCCCCCCGACTCATGCCCTCGGAGCTCTCCCATCCCACCACCCTCGACGCCTTCCTCGCCCTGGACGCCGAGAAGCAGAAGGACCGGACGCTCAACGAGTTTTTGCCCCACTGCCTCGGAGAGCGCGCCACCTTCCACGAGGGCATCGCCAAGCCGCACACGGCCTCCACCTCCCAGAGCCGGGGACGGGCGGCCGCCGACCTCGCCGTGCTCGTGAAGAACCTCGGACCGATGACGGTTCTCAAAAAGTTCGGCGTCCTCGCGCAGATCGAGAGGACGCTCCTTCCCGACGGGATGGGCGCGGTCTTCGGGAACGGCGTCGGGCGCGGGGTGAACCCCGGGGGCGGCATGCGCAAGATCATGAGCAGCGCGAGCCTCGTGAGCATGGATTCGGAGGGAGCCATCCGCAGCGTGCCCTCGGGGGAGAATCCCTCCACGATGAGCATCGGCACGTCCACGGTGGGCACCGATTCGAAGAGGGGGAAGACCACCCCCGCGAACGCTCGCGAGGGCGCCCTGTTGTTCCTCAGGGCATTGTGCGAGCTCGGTGCGAAATCGGTCGAGCCGTACGTCGTGCCGATGCTCGCGGCCGCGTTGGACGAGGCGGGATCGAGTTCGGGATCCGTGAGGGAGGCCGCCGAGGACGCCTCCGCCGCGATCGTGCAATTGGCCAACCCCCTGGCCGTGCCCATGCTCGTCGTGCCGGTGCTCTTCGAGGCCCTCCACAGTCCCGAGTGGAGGGTGAAGGCCATCGCCCTGGAGAGGCTGGTGCAGGTCGCCGGCGTCGCGCCCAGGCAGACGAGCAAGCTCCTACCCAAGATCATCCCCACCGTCACGGCGCAGATCTGGGACACCAAGCCGCAGGTGACGAAGGCGGCCAACGCCGCCCTCCTCGCGGTGTGCCACACGAACGACAACCCCGACGTCCGACCGGCCGTGCCCGCCGTGGTGAACGCCATCTCCAAGCCGGCGGACACGTACAAGGCCGTGGAGGAGCTCATGGCGACCACCTTCGTCGCCACCGTCGACGCGTCCACCCTCTCCATCCTCTGTCCCATCCTCAGCCGCGGCCTGAAGGAGAAGAACGCCGTGAGGAAGCGATCGTGCTGCGTCGTCATCGAGAACATGAGTCGACTCGTCGACAGCCCGAACGCCGTGGCTCCGTTCGGGCCGTTGCTCGTGCCGGAATTGAAGAAGGTCGTGGAGAACGTGCAGTTCGAGGACATCAGGGACGTGGCACTGAGCGCCCTCTCGGCATTGACCCGGGCATTGGGACACGCCGACGTCGAATCGGCCATGTCGGCGATAATGCGCGCCGAGGCCGACAAGGCCGAGGAGGAACAAAGACGCATCGAGGAGGCCCTCGAGGAGGAGAGGAAGGCCGAGGAGGAGGCGCGGAGGAAGGAGGAGGAGGAGCGGAAGCAGTTCCGGGAGGCGATGGAGGCGCAGCGACTGCTGGACAAGCTGGCGTTGGAGGAGGAGGAGGCGAAGAAGGAGAAGGCGATGCTGAAGAAGGAACAGCTGAAGAAGAGCACGAAGAGCGCCACCGGGAAGTGCCAGGGATGCGGATTGAAGAAGTGCAAGAAGACTTGCCTGTTTGCCAAGTAGAAGGATATTGAGAGGGAGATGAGAGAGTTGGACGTGGACAGTTTTAGAGCTTTAGGCTGGCTACTAGTACAGATGGGGGAGAAACAGTTTCAAGGACTTTCCCTTAATTCAGCTTTTGACACTATCATTTGGATGAGGCATTCTTTATTGCCTCTCTGAACATTGGGGTATCATGACAACTGGCGTTATCCCAATCAAATGTATAAAACACTTTATCCATAACCGTGGATATGTAGACAGAACCAACCTGTTGCTGGTTGCTGCTGAGAGCAATCTCGTCACTAAACACTTGCTCCTCTACGCGCAGCCATGGTAGGACTCCTTGATGCAGGGCTCAAAGTGTCAACAGAGAAAGTCATTATTGTAACAGAGGCAAGTATAAGCCAGGCCAGGTGCCATGACGCACTCATCTCTTCTCCAAAATGTCGATGCCAAGAGATTTTTTTGCATAGCAGATTAAACCTGCCTGCCTTCTTCAAACCACATTTGGCAATCAGTGGGGACACATCCAAATGCTGCCCATGACACAAGAAACATTTGAAAAACTAAGTTATTTCGATGACTGTGGGTGTCCCTCTACATTTAGAATGCCCTCTTGTACAAGAAGTGAGCTGTTTGAGAAGCTGGTGGATTATGTTGCCCATCAACGATCTGTGCCAACTAATCAGCAGTCCACAGCTATTGCATATTGTCCAGATCAGAGCAATCCCGTCACTGCACACTTGCTCCTTTACACAGCCATGGTAGGACTCCTTGATGCAGGACTCTAAGTGTCAACAGAGTAAGCCAGGCCAGGTGCCATGTTGTACTCATCTCTTCTCCGAAATGTCTATGCCGAGATTTGGTTGCATAGCAGATTAAACCTGCCTGCCTTCTTCAAACCACATTTGGCAATCAGTGTGTGAGCTGTTTGAGAAGCTGGTGGATTATGTTGCCCATCAACGATCTGTGCCAACCAATCAGCAGTCCACAGCTATTTCATATTGTCCAGATTCAGATGAGAATCAGTATCTTAGATATGGAAACCTTGCAATTCAATAGATGTTTCATGTGAACTACTAACAGACCACCTGAAGTAGGGCATTGGTCTTTTGAATTCATATGCATGAAAAGATTTGTACCGACGGGTCTTAACCTAACTTAACCACCTGCATTCAGGTCCTGTAGAGTTGTGTACTTATTTTCCACTTGAAATTGACATGTTAGCTGGAATTTGATACCATTGCCATGGAAGGGCGAACACAAAACATTATAATCAATGTACAATAGAAGCACCACACTCCACATGGTCAGATTGTAGCCCGGAGTTCTACCAGAAGTGTTCTAAATGGTGTGACACAAGATCTAGGTGTTGCTTTCACACCAATTGGTGGCTCATTAGATTAGAAACACCACGACTGCTTTCACTTTCACTGTGTCAGATTATACTGGAGGGTCCAAACAAACAGTTGCACAGGTATCCGTTAAGCTAACCTATATTTGCACGATGCGATCAGGCTATTGACATAGCTATAGTTTATCTGACTGTTTTAATTTCATGACTTGAGGGCTTCATTATATTATTTAGATGGTTCATTCATCTTCACGGGAAGTTCAATTTATTCATGGCCAGTTTCAATCCTGTGTGGAAAATTTCGTAGACTAGAAACCCAAATTCTACTTGTGTAGTAATAATTTTTGCGTTTTCTTCCTAGAAACACCACGACTGCTTTCACTTTCACTGTGTCAGATTACACCGGAGGGTCCAAACAAACAGCTGCACAGGTATCCATTAAGCTAATCTATATTTGCATGCGATCAGGCTATTGCCATAGCTATATTTTATCTGACTGTTTCAATTTCATTACTTGAGGGCTTCATTATATTAAATTATATGGTTTATTCATCTTCATGGGAAGTTCAATTTATTCATGGCCAGTTTCAATCCTGTGTAAAATTTTTGGTAGACTAGAAACCCAAATTGTACTTGTGTAGTAATTTGTGCGAAATTTCTTCCCAATGCAAATCCATGACGTAATCGATGGCGATACAGCCACCACTTGACTGAATTGCCTCGTATTTTTTGCCTTGATCAAGTCTAAAAAATCACACGCTACAGCTACACGCTCATTGCTCACACAATAATAAAGATGTTTCATGAACTAGGCTGACCTTCTGATAGTATAATGGCATAAAAAACAATCCATCGATGATGAACGCTCGACCATGACGAACTCCGGCTCTACTTTTGGAGACCCTCATGGCCACGATACATGGTTTGGAGCCGATCAAACACATCACCCGCAGTGCCTTTAGATGGCTCGGCTCGAGCTGTGTGTGGGGGGGGTGTTTTACTCATTAAATACACTAGGTTTGGATGGGTTGGGCAACTGCAGCAATCAATGATCGTTTTTGACAATCAAAGACTACACCAAGGGTCCGCTGACATCAAATGATAGGACAGTCCTAAGCATAGAACAATAACGACTAGATAGGCATCGAGAGCCAAAAACGGGTTTAAAACGGCTTTCGACTGATCGAGTTCTTCGTTCGATGGGTGATCGGGTGTGCCCTTGCTTCTTGCGACACGGTTTGCGGCCAAAAAACCCTTTCGAAAAGGTGCGATTTCAAAATCCATAGCTTGATCGAAGCCTTGTCAAATGGCAGACGTCGATTGAATCGAATTCGCCACCATCGATTCGCGGCCGTCCGCATTCCCTGGCGTCGATTTGCAAATGGATTCGCCGTCTCATCGATTCCGCATTCGATTCCGCGGCAATCCAGGCGCGATCAACCCGGCGGTCGAGCTACAATCAAGCCTGAATTTTGAAATTTCGTTTTTTCGAGAGGGTTTTCTGTCCTCCTTGGAAGCTAGGCACACTCAATCACCCATCGAACGAACTCGATCGATCGAAAACATGATTCGAAGCTCGATGCCTATCTAGTCATTATTGTTCTATGGTCCTAAGGCTACATCAGGTGCCCTGGTCCAAAGCTAAATCCCTGCCCCGCGGTCACTATGACTGCCGGAAGCATTGTCGGGGATGGAGATTGATCAGTTGCGTTGGATGCATTTAGTTGTTGTGTTTTGTGCTATCATGTTTTGTGCTCTTTGTGTTTGTGCTGTGCCATCTATCCAAGGGGCGAGGGACTGGCACAGCCATCACGGAGGCAAAGCTCGCCCAACAGCTGGCCTACCTGGAGCAGGAGCCGTTCTACTGCGTCTTTTTGGACCTACGCAAGGCCTACGATACTTTAGATCGCGATCGCTGCCTTGATATCCTGGAGGGGTATGGAGTCGGACCCCACATCTTGTTTCTCATCGAGCAATTTTGGGAAAATGCAGAGCTCGTATGCAGGGCAAGAGGGGCGTATGGTCGGCCCTTCAAGGCTGGCCGAGGCGTCACGCAGGGCGGACCCGTCTCGCCGCGTATCTTCAACATAGTGGTCGATGCCATCGTGAGGGAGTGGCTGCGGCATGTGGGTGGGGACGAGGTTGCGATGGATGGTCTGGGCACACTGGTGAGAGAGGTGTTGGCGCTCTTCTATGCTGATGATGGCATGATCGCCGCGAGACGCCCTGTGCCACTGCAACGGTCAGTGGACAAGCTAG
>JALLBE010001593.1:0-10015 GCA_036939795.1 Thalassiosira mediterranea | reverse complement strand
CCGAGGGGGCATCCCCGCGTGACGTCAGGAGAGGAGACGATGTGTCCCCTCATCAACGCCAACGCCGCACGCCGCAGGCCGCAGCCGAACCGATTAGCCGATAGCCGATGCGTCAGGCTGCGTCTCAATGGAAGCTCAATGCATGCATACCACACATGCTATGCGCTATCGACGGACAGTGCAGGCCGGCGCCGCCCCGTGCTTCCTCTCGGGCGCTGTAGCGAGGTAGGCCTCTCCCCTCCGGCGTCCTTCACCCATCAGATAAGAGACCTGCCACAACATGTGGTGGTGCCAGCGGATTCATGGAGTCCTTCGGCGGCGCCCCGCGTGTTTCGCGAGCAACAACATCATTTCGACAACACAACGCCGGTCTTCCTCGTCATCGTCCCAATCGCCTAAGGCGCCATCGAAGCCCGCCACCTCCTGGGAGCGCAGCGCCAAGATGGTGAAGAACACCGACGTGACCAACCCCTACCTGGACCGCGTCCGATCGGAGGTGGTCGACCCAGCATTGCAGCTCAAAACTATCGAGGACGAACTGTGCGGGGCCATCGGCAAGGCTCTGGGTAGACAAGGGGAGAAGGTCCTGATGGCCATTCGGGAAATGACCGAGGAGCGCGCCGCGTGGACGAAACATGTGGACGAACGATGTCGCGACGGAGCGTTGGAGGCTGCGACGAAGTACAACGAGGCGAGGAAGCGGGCGGTGAAGGCCCGATGGGAACTGCTGGTGCATCGACAGGCCGTGGGGTTCACTGTTGACAATCACAGCGTGGTGCATACGACGTTTGCCATTGGCGAGGCGCTGCCCACCGACATTGAAAAAATCGCGTCAATATGCGGTTCCTCGGACGACGGGGGTTCGGGACAGGTGTCGACACCATCAGCGCCGGTGGAGCCCGAGAAGAAAGTTTGGGGCGATCAGTTGTCTTGGTGGGAACGTGTTGGTCGATGGAAATGAGCGGTGCTTTTGTGTGCAATATGCAACTTCTCTGTCATCTTCATCTCGGAAGGAGCTTGCAATGCTCAGCTTCTTTTGGGCAAAGGTTTACAGCAGCCAATAGCATTCGACATGCCGAGGGGGTGTCCATTTGATTGAAACAGGATCGAAATGCAAGCAGTGAGGCGGCGAGATTTTCTCCACGTTTCCGTGACCGTTCTACATGGGTTGGCCATTATGGAAATGATCACATTTGGTATGACTTCAAGACAGTTTGATTGTTACGCGTTGGGTTTGTCGGTAACCACTGTGATACTTAACGACGCACATTGGCTCCAGCGAGAATCAAGTTTGCAAATATCCCTGTACAGTGTGTCGGTGGTACAGCTGGTGTACAACCAGGTACAACCGTCATGACAAATAACAGCTATGATAATATTTTCCTTACACATGGATCAGCAAGGATCTCTGTATGCCGTCGAACGAAACAATTCGCTGTAGGCCATCAACTGTGCATGATTCCAGATTCCAGAATAACAAACTCCATCTCACTCCATCTGAAGTGTTTTTGTGCCTGCCAATATCTCACATGAGCACAATATGGTCAGCGAAGGGCGCTCATATTTTGGCTGAGAAAGTGGTACGGACCATGGCACATTATCTCGGCGATATTTGATTTCCTCATTTGCTGTAACCTGAAGAACTCATTGGTGTGTCCATGCGATCAATTATGTGGATGGTGGCACTAGTCCAATGAGAAAGATAGAGTCAAGGACAAACCAGATTAGATCAAGACTGAGTATTGATACAATTTCATAGAGATATGTACGTGATGCATCACATCACTCCATAAATTTGATGTTTACTTGGTAGATGGTAGTTCTACTCCATTAACACAAACTACACTGAAAAATACCACGCTGTGCACCATGTCCTCTTTTACATCCTCTATGGTTTCTCTGGTACACATCTCCCTCCTGCGCCCCCATTCTGTATGATTGTATCCCTCATTTGAAGTGCATTATGCACTCGCCTGCTTTTTGGCCAACTGCCGTTGTTCAAGCTCTCGCTGCTTTGCCCTGATCTCCTCTAGTTGCTCCATGATGGACTTTTTGGGCCCTACTGACGCTGATGGAGATGTGGCTGCAGACTGTGATGCTGCCATTGGCGCACCTGCCGCGCTAGCATTATCCTTCTTGGAAAGCAGCAGCTGGTCCATCAGTGGGCCGGAAGATGACCCCGTTGGTGTGGTTGAGACTCCTGCACTATTCTCTGTTTTTATCACGCCCATAATTTTGCGATCTGTTGCAGGTGGCTCGTCTTTAGATGCATTTGCCGTCTTGCCCTGGTGGGTCACTAGCCAGTCCCGCGTCTTGGATATGAGATCATCTACCTCCTGCACCGACTTCATTGTTGGGGGCGACAGGGCAGCACTCTTCCCAGGTGCTGGGACATTTTTCGTATCCACAGTAAGAGGTGGTCTGGCCAAGACTACTTCATCAGGCTGCACTGGGGATTCGCCCCCATCACTGTTCTCCTTGTCACTGCGATTCGAGGGAGACTTTTCCAGTTTGGGGGCAGGGTCTTGTGGTGCAATGGATAACACCTTTGGCGCTGCCACGGATGACTCAGCTGCGAGCATAGCCTTTTCAATCAGGTCCTCCAGTTTTTCGCTTTCGTTGCTAGGTACCGACAAAACCCTGCTTTCATCACTCAGTACCCCTGCAACATTGTAGCTCACAGGGCTAGCTACATCTGTGGGCAAGGACTCTGGTTTTGATACGGCTGAGGGCTGAGATGTTGGCTTCGGGGCCTTGGAGACAGCCGCATTGTCGTCAGAGATAGCATTGATTTTTGGCTCATCATGGTCAGACTGTTGGTTGGGTGGCTCAGAAATTGGGGCACTCGATTGTTGGGGCCCCCCTTTGGTTGATGTGACCGAGGATGGGGAAAGAGCCCCTGACTTCTCTCCGTTCAGCTTCTTTGTGTTCTTCTTTTCTGTAACCTTCTTCTTTTTCTTCTTGCTTGAAGTAGATGATGATACTGTCTTCTTGCCAGATTTAGACTTTTTGCTCATGCTAGATTTGGCTGATCCTGGGGACAGAGCGCCTGCTTCACTGGTTTTGTCAACTGGTGATAGAGTCCCCGATGCTAATGAAATAGGCGACAAGACCTCCTTCTCGGTTATGGTGATCTGCTCCATCGGCGCCACCGCATCCTTCTTCTTCTTCTTACCAGTACTGGACTTCGCCGCCTTTGGCGTCTTCATGGAAACAGACTTGCTCGTCTTGCCATTGGCCTCGGAAGGCAGCTTCTTCTTTTCTGATTCCACAGGCGACGCGACCACAGGAGGGACAGGAGCATCCACTGCCTTGCTAGCCTCTGCAGCAGCGGTAGAAGACAGCTCCTTCTTTTCTGATGCAACAGGTGCAGGAGTGGCAGCCTCCACAACCAGTGACTTGCTCTCTTTAGTCTCCTTAAGCTTCTTGATTGCATCGATGGTGCTTCCTTCGTCAGCATTTGGCGCTGCAGTGCCCAACATTGACTTGATCATGGTTGCCTCACTTCGGTATTTGCCGAGGGCTCCAGTGTTGGGTGAAACGAGCCCACTAGAGAGCCTAGGTGAAAGGACAGGAGGAGGTGGCCCCACGGGGGACTTGAGCCTGTACTTTTCCAGTGCCGTCAACCCCTCAGTCTGGTCTTCCACCTTGCCATCCTTTTTGACTGAGGTATCCTTCTTCGACGAAGCCTTCTTCTTGTTTTTCTTTGTTGCAAGTTTTGAGGCACCAACCGGAGAGAGTCCATCGTCAGACAAGAAGGCGTGAAGCTGGTCATCTGAGAGAAGGGCTATGGGAGACGAAGGGCCGTCGGTTTCCATAAGCTTCTGCCTAATTTTCTTGAGTCTCCTCTTGGTTGCAGGATCTTCAGTGTCGATGGTGAGGATGGGCTTCTCCTTCTTGGCCTCCTTGGCCTTCTTCTTTTTCGGCTTGGGATTTTCCTTGGGTGATGCGGGAGGGCTTGCTAAGGCTAGGTCATCAAGTTCGACTTCCACCCCAACCTCCTGGTTCTCCTTCGTCCACGACGGTTTGATGCTGCCTCTGCTGGAGGCCTTCGAGGCGTATGTCCCCTCATCTGAAACCAGCGTGTCGTCGTCGTCGTCAAAGGTCTCGAAATCAAACGTGCCGTTTTCGTCCAGCCACTGCGTCCCCGGCCTCTGTCCCTCACCGTAGGCCACGGGAGTGCATCCCATGTATCGCATTAATACCATCATGGAGGCCTCGGACTCGTCATCAGGAATATCGATCATAACAGGGCGAGGTGAAGGTTCCGGAGTCCGATGAGGCTTGTGAAGTCCCTTACCCTTCGTCCGAGAGAGTAGGCTACGCTTCTTCTCGTCCTCTTCATCCCAATCGGATTCGAGGGTGCCCTCGAGCGTCAGGGTCTCCTCGTCATCATTCCGTGGGCTCAGCATTGACTCAGAGAAAAAGGAGTTCTCGGATAGGTGAGGTCTCGGGGGGCTGTTCATGGGAGCGTCGTAGTCGACTGAAAGCGGCGAAAGGGGTGTCGGGTTCGTCTCAACGAAGGCGACTTTCTTGGCTTTGCTTTCCTTCTTGCTCGCCCTCTTACTCGCTTTGCCCTTCCTGGCTGATTGCGCGACTTCATCTTCCTCCTCGTCCTCGCTTTCGCACAACAGCGACTTCATGGAGTCGCTGCCGTAGGTAGCCTTGGAGCCAGGCGTCACCGGTTCGCCGTCGGCGGCTGGGTCGGCCGCACCAGGAGAGACCTGCATATCCAACGGCTGAGCACTGGCGCCGCAAGAGCAAAGAGACTTGGGTGACGCAGCCTGCTCGGCCGCCTCCTCCTCGGCCTGCATTTGTTGCATCTCGGCCTCGGAGACGAGGTCGTCCTGCTCGCGAGCCGTCATAATATCGTCATCGTCGCTGCCGCATCGCGGGCTGAAAGCGCCGCAGCCGATGCCGCCGTCCATGCTCCCCTCCTCGTGCTCGTATTGCTCGACCGACATGTTTCTTTCACAGGAAAGTACACGTCCTCTGTCTCGGGGCCTCAAGCTCCCCGGTTTTATAGCCAATTGCGAACAACAGAGACAATCCTCTGCACCTTCTCCTCAACTTCTCCTCTTTAGTTGGCAACTCCGATGCCTCCCCTTCTCCATTCAATTGCAGTCACCTCCTTTTCAGAAGCAGCGCCTTGCATTGAGTGGCCTATTCACTTCTTAGAGGAATTGGTTCCGACCGAAAGGACAGAATACAGTGTCGACCATATGTACGTAGTGTCGACATAGAACTGCCGCGGAAGACGATGTTACTGCGGATTACGCTGCGCAACGCTGCTCGCTTGTGAAGCCACCTCGCGACCGGCCCGGGCGGGCGCCAAAAGGGGCAGGAAGGGCGGCGGCAGGGTGATGGCATAAGGGGATCGCGTCGGCGGCAAGTCAAAATAGAAAAGTCAGAATGGCCTGTGAATGTCGAGATGCTTAAAAAAAACCCTCATATCTGTATACGAGAGTTCTCTTGGCGAAATGCGAGAAGTATAATTGTTCATAGAGGTACAACTAAATGTGCCCTGATTTACTCGCCGAAATCCATTCAAATTTACGGTTGGTCTGATAAATCTTGGATAGACGAGAAGTCAATTTTTATGGCGAGAAGAGTCAAGACCGGTGTTTATTACTATGGACTCCCGATTTTAACTACCTTTGATACTCCTCTCTTTTGGAAAAAAGTGTGATTTATCTTGATGAGAACCCGAAAATGGCGCGCCGCTGGATTCCCAATTCCTGCCATCGTCGATGACACCATTCATCTTCCCGACCAAGACTTCAAAAAGTGCACACCTACCCAGCCCCATCGCTCCATCCACTCGTGCCGACAAGGAAGGAGCAAAGCAAGAGCGGCGAATCAGGAGAGTGAATGAATCAATCATGCCATGACGGAGACTGCACAGCGATCGGCAGGCGGGCATCGGCCATCAAGCAAGGAGGACGCGCAGGTGAAGCAGGTGAGATGCATGAGGGGCGGGTGAGGGGTGAGCGAGGGCGTCATGTTTTTGTTCTGTCAAATCATTGACACCATCGGATCACATCGGATCTTCGTTGACATCTCATAATATCTTTTCACAGTCCAGAGAAGCCAATACAGTCGCCCGCCCACATCCTTGAGCTTACGAGCCGCCTCAATACCTGCACCCGCCCCCGATCACCTCGACCATGCTATCGTCCTCGCGAGCCGCGTCCCGGCTGGCCCGGGTCGCCTCCGCCTCCTCCTCCAAGCGCACGGCGCTTCCCGCCGCCGTCGCCTCCCGATGTCGAGGACAGCGATCCTCCTCGTCGCTCTCGCGCGAGGAAGTGCTGGACTCCGACGGCCTGCTCAAGTTCAGCACATTACACGAGATGAACTCGCGCGCGCCCATCGCCTTCGCGGACAACCCGTTGTTCGGGACGTACGTCGCTCCGACCGTCGAGGAGAACGTCGTGAAGGATCAGAAGGAGGTCAAGGGCGAGTTCGTTTGGATGACGTACGCCGAATACGGCGAGATGGTGGACCGATGCAGGACAGTTCTCAAGGATATCGGTAGGTGGATCGAGATCGCGATGTGTGCTTGCTGTATTGTCCGCCAAGTCAATGTACCAAGACTTTTGCTTACTTCTTTGCATCGCGCCACTTACATACGTCTTGCTTACTGACGATTTAGGTATTGGAGAGTATGACAAGATTGGTCTCATCTCAAACAATCGATGGGAATGGGCAGCTCTTGCCTCGGCTGCTTATTCTCTTAATGCTGCCATTGTCCCAATGGTGAGCAACTCGCTGGTTTCCATCGACAATTTCGCATCGTCTAAACATCACCGTGACTCACACCTATATGTTGAATGTTACGAATGCAGTACGAGACCCAGTTGCCCAAGGACTGGACCTACATCTTGAACGATTCCCAGTGCTCAGCTCTATTTTGCAGCACGGACGAGATCTTCGTCAAGGCAATGAAGGAGGTTCTGCCGAACACTCCATCTGTTTCAAGTACTTTCTGCTTCGACACACCCTGTGGTGAACCCCACTCTCTGTCGACCGCCATCGAACATGCCAAGGGCACAAGTACCGAAGTCATCGCGCCTACTCCTGAAGATCTCGCTGGCCTGATTTACACTTCTGGTACGACTGGCAAGCCAAAGGTAAGAGGTACTGCAGCAATACGTTCGATGCACGATACGTCTTGACAGCTTACATTTCTTTGCCTCCATGTGCTGCAGGGTGTCGAGCTGACTCATGACAACTTCGTCAGCAACGTAAATGCTGTACGCTCCATGGCTGACAACCCGAAAGACTTCATCCGTGAGTCAGACAGGTCCCTCGCGTTCCTGCCGTGGGCGCACTCTTACGGCCAGACCTGCGAGTTGTGGTGCCAACTGTCCCACGGCGGTAGCTTGGGCGTGTGCCGTGGTGTGCCCCTCATCCTCGAAGACCTCGCCATGGTGAAGCCGACTGTCCTTTTTGCGGTCCCTACATTGTACAAAAAAGTGTACGATGGAGTGCAGAACCTAATCGGTTCGAGCAGTCCCACGAAGCAGAAGCTGATGCGCGCCGCACTTGACTTGGGAAGGAAGAACAAGGAAGGGAACCTCGGTTTTGTCGACGGCATGAAGCATCGTGTACTTGACTCACTCGTCCTGTCGAAGATACGGGCCAGGTTTGGAGGCAACCTTCGTCATGGTTTCGTAGCTGGTGCTGCCTGTCCAAAAGAGATTCTTGATTTTATGGATGATATTGGTATTCCAATCTGCGAAGGTTACGGTGAGTCTTGACATGAGTTGTTTAGTTTCTTGTCTTACTGGATGAAGGGGCACTTACAATTGTTGGCAACTATTTCTCGCGATATCAATACATCAGGCCTCACTGAAACATCACCGATCATCACAATCAATGTGCCTTACCCTGGTGGAAGAAAGCTGGGCAGAGTGGGAAAGCCTGTTGGTGGTGTCAATGTAGTTATCATGGTGAGTCTTTCAACCGTCTCAACTGGCAACGTGCTCTGACATGGCCTTTGCTGTCTGAATGACACCCCGTCTCTAACTAGTAGCACCCCTTTATTTTGTCAGAATCCTGATACGCAACAGCCAGCGAAACCTGGCGAGGAAGGAGAGATCTGTTGCTACGGACGCAATGTCATGAAAGGATACTATGGAAATCCAGATGCTACTGCCGAAGTTATCTCTGTTGCTCCTGATGGAAAATCGAGACTGTGAGTCTATCCTGCACACTTGCTTTGTGGAGAAACGGTTTGGTGCATTTATCAGTGGTCTCATGTTGTGAATGCTCCCTCTCACATTTAGGTTCCATACTGGAGACTTGGGCGTATTGGATGAAGATGGATTTGTTGGCGTCACAGGACGTTTGAAGGAACAGTACAAACTTGAAAATGGAAAGTATGTTGTCCCAACACCCATTGAGGAATCTATCTCTATGAGCAGGTTCATAGCGCAGGTGGTAGTATGTGGGGCCAATCGTCCACACAACGTAGCCCTTCTTGTACCAGATTGGGCTGCCATTCGATCTGCGTTGAACATCGCAGATGATGTTGACGAGGAGAAACTAGTCAACGATAAGGCAGTGAGAGGATTGATCGATGAAGAGATCAGAGTGAACACGTACAAACTCAAGAAGTACGAAGTGCCACACAACTGGGCCTTTGTGGCTCCCTTTACAGCAGCAAACAATATGCTGACGCCAAAAATGTCCATCAGGAGGAAAAATGTCATCAAACACTACGAAGAAATCATCAGCTACATGTATGGTGACGAACAGCTGTCATCGGGTGCATATGATGGGCACAAGGATGAAAAGATTGCTGCATAGGCAGGTCTTGGGATTTTGGCAGGGAACGGGTGCTATAGCAATATTTGTCATGGAAGCAATATTATGAACAATAAATGAATAATGTATCTTGATTTACCACACCTCGCTAGCAACAACTTCAAACACCAAGTAGATGATAGGAAATTCGAAGAAGAATCGTGTGCTGCTTCAAAAATATCATTCAAAGCTGTCTTGGATGGAACTTCTCGTTGTTGGACAGTGCATGCATTCGTATCGTCTGAACCTCCACATTGAAAGCATCCGATCCCTCCCAACAAGTTCGAGTGGATTGAATTGGCTTACAAAAGCAGCACCAAGAAATGCAACTAAAAGAATGTGCATTGAGTTGTATTTACTGTTGACCAATAGGTTGGCTCCCAACAGTCCAATCATTGTTTCTTCTGATTCAGTTGTATAGTAACGTGCTTAAAGGTTTACATTTACTCTCTATGTGGACTATGTGTTTCACTCCGAAGTACAAAAGAAAAATGGAGCACAAAATCTCAAGCCAAGGACTGGCCCATTCTGGATCACAACGTTACATAGGAACCGTGCCATCACAATCAGGCAACGTCAAATGAGCATGAAAAAATGTTGGAAAATATTCAATTGGATTGAACAAGAAAAGCATGGGGAGATGGTGTTTTGTAAATATATTCTGATCTCATGGCAGATGTGACTTTCACCAGTGTTTGAAAATGGACTTCAATATATTGTGCTCTAAGTCAATAATTGTGTCTCTCAAGTCACAAGCAAACAATTACATCATTTGCATGCAAAATTGCTCTCCTCCGATAATAATACCTAAAAATTAGGAGATGTGGAGAAGTAATGGAGGGTCATTGGTACACATAAGTCATGCTGATATGGAGCCTGCTTGGCAGGCAGCAACCATGTATGATATGCTAAGACATCCTCCAAATCACAATATCTTGGATTCACCGTAGATAGCCTGAGTCAGCAACGGGGTGGAGCATTGCTATCCCAGGCCCTCCATTGTTGCCACGGGTACCCATGGGAAGAATGATGAGCTGTGGAGAGGGTTCTGATGCCTCCTTGGCAGGCAGCAGCCATGTTTGGTATGTCAACACACCCTCCAATGCACAATATTTTGACTTTATCTGAAGTAGCCAGCCTGACCATATTAGGGTCATGGGTCAGCAACGGGGTGGAACATCGCTATCCCAGGCCCTCCATTGTTGCC
>JALLBE010001583.1:0-10481 GCA_036939795.1 Thalassiosira mediterranea | reverse complement strand
ATAGGATCGTCGTCATTCTCGTCGAAACGGGTCGGCGCCTCCTCCGCCGCCTCCTCGGCGGTCGGGGAAAACGGCGACGACGATCGGAAGCGCCTCGTCTCGTACTGCCTGCGGTTTGTGGAATCGTGCATGTCCGCGACGGACGACGACGACGATTATCATCCTTCTTCTTCGCCCGAGTCGATCATTCGCAGGACCTTCCTCCCGCACGCCTCCGACTGCCTGGCGTCCCTGATCCGCGACGGCGACGACGATGGCGGCGGGGGCATGATGGTCTCGTCGTCGTTGTCCGGCCCGGCGAGCTCGTTCGAGCTGGACGACCTGACGAGGTTCGCCGTCACGGAGGATGCCCTCGACGTCCACGCGACGACGACGGGGCCCCCACTCGGCGCCGAAGTCGTCGACCGCCACGACGGTTGCGAGGACGCGGACGGGTGCGGCGGTGGCCCGTCGGCGCCGGGGACGACGGCGATCGTGGCCCATCGTCGGCGGTGGCGCGGGGGGCCCATCCTCAACCCGCACTCGGACGCCGAATACGAAAGGCACGCGCTGCTGCGTCGGCGCCTCCTCCGTGCCCGACAAAACCTGGACGACGCCTCGTCGGCGCATCGGCGGTCGTCGTCGTCTTCCGATCGTCGCAGGGGGACGACCGACGTCGGGGATGCGGTCCTGGAACGGCTCCGGGCGCTTTTGGACGGGCTGGCGTTCCGGTTCAGGTACGGCCCCGTGGAAGACGTCGACGCCGACGTCAGCGACGAGGACGTCGTCGAGGAAACGGCGGCGGCGCCGGCGCCGATTTTGGCCGCCGTCGGGAACGACGACGACGATCGCCTCGCGCTGCTGCTGCCCCGGCTGACCGGCTGCCTGGCGCTCGTCCTATCGGCGGCGGTCGCGGCGGGCGGCGGTCGGACATCGACGTCCTCGCGAAGGAGGATCGTCGAGATGTACGCCGGCACTTTCGCGCCGACGCTGGACCTCGTGACGCAGAAAGCTTCGTCGGCCCTGGCACGATGCGGATGCCATCCGTCGGACTTCGCGGTGGCGTTCGAACACCTCCACTACGTCGTGGGGACGCTGACCGCCGTCGCCGCCGCCCCCGTGGGCGAGGAGGGCGAGGGAGATGCGGGGGCGGCGGAGGGGGCCGACGCGTCGTTCCCCCGCCTGTTCGCCGACCAAGCCGGGTCGCTGTTCGCCATGTGCAAGTCCTTCTTGAGGGATTACAGGAACGCCGCGTTCACGTTGTCGAGAGGAGGTCCGGGCGGGGACGACGACGAGGAGGGCTCCGACGACGATTCCGACGGCGGAGGACGCTTCGTTCCCCGACATCAGTCGCAGACGTCGCGGTCCGGGCAGCGGCGACGACGTTCCAACTTTTCCGACGACAGCGATGATGGCCTCATGGACGATCACGACGACGAGGACGGCGACGATCGCCCGAGGGGTCGACGCGCCCCGCCCCCGAAACGTCGCAGAGTCGGAAACGGCGGATCCCGCCGCCGGCCGCCGCCAAGGAGGAAGGGAAGGAATCCGGACGCTCCCCTCGCCGCGGCCTCCTCCATCGACGGCGGGGGGGCACGCGCGTGCGCATCGCTCATGCTCGCGCTGAGTCCCTCCTTCCGGACCCTGGAATGCATAGCCGGTCACCTGGTGTGGCCGGAGGACACCGATCGCCGGCCGGGGTACGGGACCGTCTCGAGGTCCCCCGACCCCGCGGGCGTCATCGAGTGCGCCGAGCTCTTCTGTCGAAGGTCCGTCCTCCTCCGGCGCGATCGTCTGGACCCGCGCAGGAACGTCGTCGGACGCGGGAGGCGCGAGGGGGGCGACGACGAGGAGGAGGAGGACCCGGAGACGTCGGCGCTGATGCTCGCCGTCGAGGCGATCCTGCAGGCGCGGCGATCGTCCGCTCCCTCCTCGGGACACTTCATGTGCGGCATGGGCCTCGTGGCCCGCATAGTGAGGATTGCGGACTTTTCCGAGAGCTGTGGTCCCATCGCGGCCGACGAGAGCGCTCTCGTCATGGACGCGCTGTACCCCGAGGGAGTGGGGAAAGATGGCGAGGACTACCACCTGCTGAGGTCGTGGAGGAGGATACTGAAGCACAGGGTCTACCATCGGCGGGACCAGCTTCGTGCGGCGACCCTCGCGTTCCTGTATGCCCAGGAAAACCTGAGGAGAGAGTTCGAGGGATCGCTGTGGAACTCTTTCCTGCTTCCCGGCTTCCGTCACGTCGACGAGGGCGTCAGGTCGATGGCATGTGATCTCCTCGCCGCCGCCCTGGGAACTTTTGCGGACCAAGCCTCAATCGTTTCGGATGTGTTCAAGAACGCCATTCCACGGCTCGACAATAGCAACAAATTTGACAAATGGGTCGACTCGCTGGCCGATATGAAGCTCCAGGAGGAGCTGACCTCTTTGGAGGAGCAGGCTCTACGCGACGCCAGACATTCCATCGAGTTTCATTCCATAAATTGCCTCGGTTTGATCGCAGGTTCCGCCACGGACGAAGGCTTGGCCAGGGAATCAATTTGGAAGCTCGTCGATTTAGCCTCCGGGAATCCTACAATGATGTTGCCGTGTTTTCAAGCATGCAAGCGCGCATCATTTCTGCTCGGGTTTCGATGCCTCGGTGACATGTTTGATAATATGATGCCCCACTTTCTGGTCAAATGGTTGGAGTCCGAGAGGAGACTGCAAGATTTCCCGCTGCTCCTGATATCCCCATTTGCGCTGGAGTGTATATGCCGCTCTTTGCCGAATGAAACCCTATCCATGGGGTTGACCGTTGATGGGTGGAGTGACGATTTATTCCATCTAGATGACATACAGGGTGATTCCCAGTCTGTCAGCGAGAAACTTCTGCCGTCTTTTATTGAGTCAGTTGCGAATTTGTAAGTGAATACACCAAATATTTGTATCAACCTCAGCACCAGAGAACTCATTGTTCATTTCAATGCCGTCATACTCGTTGCCATGTCATTCAGTCTGATCCCAAACATACTCTTATCATCACCCGGAGACTCGTCAATTGACTCAAGTGATGATAACAAGATTGATGCGACGAAGTACTTGACGGAATGTGTCTTGATTCTGACGGGAGTTGATAGTGATGAAAATGTGGCAAAAGTGCTGTGCAATCACATCAGCGACCTTTATGCTTACGTTGCAGTGCTAGCAGAAGATGCAGGCGCAACAGAAGCATGCGAGAATGCATTCAAAATCCTCAAGCGATGTGTATCGAGTGTTCACATCGAAAGAATAGGTGCAAAAAGCGCCTTCCTCGTATTGAGGCACATATTGCTATTGCACCAAAAGGGGATTTCAGTAGTTAGGTTGGACAAGGTAGAGCTCACTTCCACTTCATTTATTGAGGGTATGAAATACGTTTCGAAGCAATTGAAGACGCCATCATCTAGTCACAAACAGCGGGGTTTCCTGGAGCAATTAGGGAGCAGCATGACAGAGAGTTTCGTGCTCGCCAAGTACTGGCTTTCATCGAGTCAAACGTCTCGACAACGAACCAACTCCTGGGAAACCATGGCGTTGCTCTGCAATATCTTGGCAGAAAATATCCACCTCGGAACAATTGAATCGGGTGAGTTGGGCTTCTGCTTGCATTCTTTCATATCTATCATATTGGACCCGAGAAGTGCAGATATTTGTCCTTTGGTATTGGGCTCGCTGAAGATTGCCCTAGGTGTCCTTTTCTCCGATGGAACGAAGAAAACTCTGATAGATGGCACGATTGCAATCATTCACAAGCTAAGCCTGGCTTTGCTTCAGATTCATCAGAGGACGATGCAGAAGCTCTGCCAAACATGTGATCACAGTGAGTACGAAAACGTCACCTTTTTTACATCCCTGACTGGCGATACGAATCTTAATTATATTGTTTGGCACTGTTGCCCTGGATTGTCGCTCGCAGCACTACGCTGCATTGAATTTGAACAAAAATGTTGTCAGGGCCTGTTATCTTTGCTTGATGACGGGCAAAAATCGAGTGAGAACTTAGGCATCACAACATGGCGAATTTCTCCTGATAGAGATGGAGTGCTGAAACATATATTCGCGTCAAAGGCGGATGTAGAGGAAAAGGTCAGCTCAGATACGATACTGGGTGCCTATGACTGCCTTGAAGTTATAGCAAACAGTGAGAGAATGCATCTTGAGGATATTTTAGGAGCAGAGGATGTCATTGCTCAGAATAAGATGGAAGAGATCGCACGAGCCGTTAATGAGAAGTACTCGCTGGTCTCGTTCTTCCATTCCATTCATCAAAAAGCTACAAAAGACCAGGGGACTAACCTGGAAGTTGAATACGAGCACTTCATACGAATAATGAATGACCATCCTGTGTCTAATGATTCGGACTCAGACTCGTCCTATTCGAGCCACGATGTCTTGGCGCGCCTGCTTGCCCTCCGGCGACTAGAACAGTCGCTGCTGGCAAAGGGCGACGCTGAAGTCACATGCGAAAAATCTCGTTATGAGGTGTATCATTTGCTGCTAAGCATATGTCACTCAGGGGATCCTGAAGAGTCCCGACTAATTAGCACCCGCTGTCTTGGGGAACTGAGAATATCTCTTTCGTCGATAGTCAAACAAGAAGGCAGCGAATCTGAGGTGGGCATATGTCTCAGTGACCCTGTCCTCTCAATAAAGAAAAACATATTGGCAATTCTTGGACAATACCTTCTTTCGGAATGTCCAGAAACTGCTCTCATTGCGATGAAAACTGCAAAAGCATTGCTAGTTACCCCTACTGGCAAAGAATGCTGGCAGTCATTAGATGGGGACATGAAGCACCTCCTGAGTCCCTTCTTAGCAGCTGATGAAGGAAAGCTGAGGAGGGAAGCAGTCAGGGTCTCGGAGGGTTGTGTGGAAAGACTCAAAACCATCGGTGGATCTGTCGACGACGATTCGTGGTGCTGGAGCGATGATTTGTGGAAGTGTGTTGGCAGCGACAACAACTCTTATGACTTGTGGATAAGAAATATTTCAAGCTCCATCATATGCTGCTGTTTTGGCAAAGGGGCCAAAGTTGGTAATAGAGGGGACCAGGACTTTTTTTGGATTTGCCAAGGGTAAGTTTGTGATGTAATGAGTTTTTTGGTTATTGATTCAACCTCAGCACTGCACTTATTTCTATTCATCACCCTGGCCAATGCAGCTTGTGCGCAAAGGAGGCAATTTTTGCGGCATCAATCTTCCCAGCACTGATATTTCATCTTCTTGATTCTGAGGCTGCAGTTGAATGCGCAGAAAACAGTGGTGCACGCGACCTTGTTATGGCAAGCATCGCTATTGGGTCTCCAGCAAGCCGTATGAATGAGGTCATCACACGTTGTTTCACTCTTGTCCTCAGTCCTACAGCTAATGACCTGGTTGCGCCCAAAGCCATCTCGGTATTGTTGAACACTTTAGAGCTGCTTCGTGTAATAACAGAACATCGATTTCAGTCATCTACAGAACATGCGAAAAACAAAGCATCTTCTTTGCAGAATCAAATTTTACCATCGACCAAGAAGCGACGCTCCCGCAGCCCAACAGATTCTGCAGATTTTGATTCTAATGTGCCACCTCCCAAATGGCGGGGGTTTCCTTATGGAATTGTGTTGAGTGTTTCAGGACTTGATGTTGCGAGTGCCTGTCTTAGAGTGAAAAGATATTATTCTGCCCTGTACTATGCTGAAATGAGCATGATGAACCTCATTGGATCAGGAACCTTCTTCGAGGATTATGCTCATTGTTCTTCCTCCAAAGATAGTCCTGCTACAGTGGATGATATTAGTGGCTTCGGAGTTTTGTCAACAGAAACAGGAAGCAGAAGTGATAGAACCGTTCTACAGCAAGCTTTGCGCGCCCAAAAGATTATTGGAATTTGCCTGTCGGCTGTCCATGCAAAGGATGAACTACAGGGTGTCGAATCCCAAGGTTCTGCACTCAGCTTGAAACAAAATATCACCTCTCTTGAAGGATGCCACCATATCCGTGATAAAAAAGTTCCTATGCTGCTGGACTTGGACAATGAGATGCAAACGTCCAACAGCGCTGTGACCCAAAATGTCGATGCTGATGTCTCTTGTGGATTCTCAAGCATTGCTAACTGCCTGGAAGATTTGGGTTTGAACCACATCAAGCACAATTATTTGACGGGGGTCGAGAACAACTTGGGCAACATGTCTGCCAGCGACAAAAACTACCTTCGTGAAAAATGGTTTGAAGATTCGTTGAACAGGACAACTCGATGGGACGATTCTCTTTTGCCAAGGTTGGATGAGGGGGGGAGGACTGCAATCGTTGGCAATGCTCTTGCTCCAGAATTATCACATCATGCCCGGCTTTCACTTGGCCCTCAACATACCGACTGCTTTCATGAATCGGTGCATGGAGCTCTTCAGAGTTTTGTCAAGAATGACTATACAGGCAGCACAAACTTTCTGTTGCAGGCAAGGAAGTCTGTCTTGCGAGACATGGAAACTTTAGCAGGATCAGAGGCGCAATCAACAGGCATGGTCGCCCATCTCGGCAAGTTAGATGTGATTGGTCAACTAGAATGCGTTGGGAGAACTCTAGAAGAGAAATCATCTCTTTCGCTGCTCCTCGAGCGCTGGGGACTTCACCATGACATTGGATCTGGATCATTCGAGTCGCTACTCTTAAACCAAGGAGCAGACTTCGACGTGAGAGAGCAGCATGCAGTTGTTGATGGGTCACTGTTTCGCTCGGTACGCATGGGTCTTTCCGTAAAGGAAACTGCGTTGAAGTTGCTTTCAAAGAAATTCTCTGCGAAAGATGAACGCATCGGATATGCCCTCGCATCCCACATCAAGAGATCGTCGTATATCTACAGAGATCTTGGGCACCCCGATGCTGCAAAAATATCTTTATCAAGTTTAAGGTCTTTGGCGCAAGCTTCCCACGGATCAAGCAATGTAATCCATTCATCTGACAAATTGCCCTTGATTCTTCGCCTGGAAGACGCCAAGGTGATGAGATCACAGAACGACCTTACTGGTGCCATCATGCACTGCAAAATGATCGCGAACCACCTATCGAACGTTAAACAACATTCCACCGACATGGAGTGGGGTCAAATCCTTGCCGAGTCGCTCTTTCTTGGTGGGCTGTGGATGGCTGAACACAATGTTGACTCTGCAGAAGCCATTATGTCATCATTCCTTGAGAAGGCGTCGGTTTTGGCAACTCATCTTCACGAGAAAGCACCCTCAAATACTAGTGCTCATCGTGCGTCAGCTGCCTGTTTCAAGCTCGGAGAATTTTCAGCGAGTCTGTTCAACGCTATTGAAGCGAGAGTTTCCAGCGAGGCTTGGAAGCGGCGCATCGTTGTGGCCCAAGAGCGCAAGAAAGAACTCGAGGTGGTAACTTCTCAAATGAAGAAGCTTCACAAGAAATCTAGGGGAAGCAATGACGACGCTGCTCTTGATCTGCGCATCCTCCATGCAACATTGTCGAGGGAAGTTGACATGGATGATAGGGAGCTCATCAGTGTTGAAAATTCTATTCAGCGCTATTTACATCTAGCGGTGAAGTCATATTGCAGTGCATTGAAACTCTGTCCCTCAACAACGGCTGCTAATGTACCCAAGCATGTCTTTAGTCTTGTGTCCCTTTGGTTCAAAAACTGCCAGAGGAAGGAGACAAGAGACACCGTGAATGGACTGCTGCAGTCAAACCTTCCCGAAATCCCCTCCTTCCGACTAGTTCCGCTCACCTATCAGATATTTTCTCGTATCGACGAGGTGCAAGGAGATTGCAGTTTTCAGAGCACACTTCGAGATTTGGTTATAAAAATTTGCTCGGAGCACCCATACCATGGCATTGTGCAGCTTCTGGCACTCTCGAACGGAAAACGCGTTGGTGGAGGGGTGAATGGAAGGCATGCAAATGCTTACTTGGAAAACGTTGGGTCCACGAAAGTAGATGCTGCAAACAGCATCTTGAATGAGCTCCGTAAGGTCGCTCCAGAGTACGTATCCGCTCTGATCGATTCATATCAAGCTTTGATGGACTCCTACATGAATCTAGCCGAGTTTGACACGTCCAGCATTCAAAAGAGGCAAACTAAGGGTCTCTCATTCAAGCAATTCAAACTAGATCTCGATTCTTGCCTCTCTGGCGGGGGGCGGCGAGGGAAAAGAAGCAATTCAAGTTACTCAAGCATGCCTGCTATCATTACCAAGCCTCCTCCAATCAGGCCAGATGGGCAGTATGGTAATGGTACTGAAGATCCAGTGGGAACTGAACGAGTTGTAGGTTTTGAGCCCTCATTTGACTTGACACTCACAGGCCTTCATAGGCCGAAAATAGTCAAATGCATTGGTTCCAAAGGCAGTAGGTTCAAACAACTTGTCAAAGGCGAAGATGATTTGCGGCAAGATGCTATTATGGAGCAGGTGTTCGGAACTGTGAACGACTTTTTCCGTCACGAAGGTTCTTTTGGTAGTGAAATGGCCAAAAAATATCTGAAGCCATCACGTCAGTTGAGGCTTGTTACGTATGGCATCACTCCGTTGAGCCCTGCGAGTGGTGTTCTGGAATGGGTTGACAACACTATGTGCTTTGGTGACTTCCTGGTGGATCGGGGCAAAAAGGTTGGCGCCCACAGCAAATATTATCCTGGTAGGTGGTTACAGTTCATGCTCGGCTCTTTTTTCGTCCTCTCTTACCCTGTCAGAACAACTCTCCGCGTTTACAAAAAGGTGAATGGGGCATGAATGACGTCCGAGAGTTTTACAGGAATGCCGGAGACGCCCGTAATGCTACGCCAGAATCCAAGCGGAAGGCCTATGAGACGATATGCAAAAACTTCTCTCCAGGTGCATTTCTTGTTTTCTGCACCCCTGCGTTTACTGATCGATTGTCATATCTCTCATCGCTCTTGTACCACTGTCGCCACACCCGACTCTTGTTTTCAGCTTTCCGATTTTTCTTCTTGGAGTATTTCAAATCGTCTATGGAGGCCTGGCACACAGCTAGGACCTTGTACACCAGATCATGTGCCGTCAACTCAATTGTGGGCCACATCCTTGGCATAGGCGATCGACACACGTCAAACATACTTGTCCACACGAAGACTGGCGAAGTTGTTCACATAGATTTTGGTATCGTGTTTGAGCAGGGAAAGGTGAGTACCAAAAAATCAAATCTCCGAGTTGTTGCCACTACTTAGGAGTTGTTGGAACGAACTTATCATTGTGTATTCAATCGGCCAAATTAAATCGTAGACATTGACGACACCAGAACTAGTTCCTTTCCGTCTGACCCGAGATCTAGTTGATGGGATGGGTCCCTCTGGCACTGATGGGGTCTTCTCGAAAGCTGCTGAGGCCACCATGAGTGTCTTGAGGAACAATGCTGATACTCTCCTCACTATCCTATCAGCTGTGGTTTCTGATCCGCTGTACAAATGGAGCCTCAGCCCAATGAAGGCCCACCAGCGCCAAAGGAAAGACGACAGCGACGACGGGGATGAATCCAGAGTTGGCCAGCCAACTATGCTGACATCTGCTTCAGATGAAAATAGGAATGACGCTGCTGAAAGAACTATCACGAAAATTCACGAAAAGCTAGAAGGATATGAGGATGGAACGTCTGGCGAGCACAAGACTGTTGCTGGCCAGGTAAAGCTTTTGATAAATGAAGCTCGAGACCCAGGAAATCTGTGCATGATGTTTGTTGGGTGGGCTCCGTGGATGTAGTGTACCCTTTGAACCATACTTTGAACAATTGTCACAAATAATCGCATTAGGACTTGGATTTGATCGACTTGCTGGTTGCTCCTGCCGTAAACTACGCCACCCTCCTGCCGTGGCTTAATTTAAAGTAGGTACTCAAACTTCTTCGTGGTTCTAGAGGGAGTGGTGGGGTCAGTCATCCTTGTTCACTCTCTCTCGGGGCGACTTGAGCATATCAATTCTCAATGTTTTGGCTAAGCTATCNCATCCTTGTTCACTCTCTCTCGGGGCGACTTGAGCATATCAATTCTCAATGTTTTGGCTAAGCTATCTCGTTTTCTATCATGTTACCTTCTAGACATCCAACTCAATTGCCATACGTTGGGGGTTCTGTTGTCCAACCAACACTTTCCAGCATAATACGATACCCTGGCTGGCCTCGTCAGAGAGTACTGCCTCCTGTTTGACCAACAGTGATATGTACGATCGTGTCGTTCATACCAGCCTCCAAAACGAAGGCGGACACAGTTAAGTACTCCGGCCGCCGCGCAGCAGTTCGGTTCACGGTACGAGGACTGCTTTTACACAGACCCCGCCCAGCAAGGGACAATCGAAGACCTGTCCTCAATACTGGGTGGCGCCGCGACCCACGCCTGCCACAGCGTGAGTCCCTTTGCCAACCCGCTTCCCTGGATCGCTGGCTTTGGTCAGAGGACGAAACGTGGGCCGACGTTAGGCGCAGCTCTCATCAGAAAACCAAATTGCATCATTCGAATCAACTCAAAC
>JALLBE010001582.1:0-10790 GCA_036939795.1 Thalassiosira mediterranea | reverse complement strand
TGAATTATGACGAACAAAATAAATGAGACTGTTGCGTACTGGCAATCTCATCTCTGGCACCGTCAGCCCATCGATGTACATTCAACGCTTTACGGAAGCGAACAGTTTGCTACACTCTAGAGGTACCCTCAACATGTTATCTTCCCAAACAAGTAGAGCCAAAAGTGTCAAGAACTGTGCATTATTACATCAACAAGAATATGTTCATTGGTGCTCATGTTTGTTAGTGTGTCAGATAGACAAAACTCTCTCTTGAGATCTTTTCCAAAGAAGCCATACTGCACTCATGCCACGCTGTACAAAGCTCAAAGCCGACGAACGCCCCAATTCCCAATTTGAAGGGGTATCGTACCTAGGGCGATTCATAATTTCCACATGTTCATGAACAGTTGCGCTTCTCCCAGCGTCGCGTTTTTCTTATCCTTCTCTCTGCCGTTGCCCTTCGCCTTCCCGTAGGGACTGTGATTGTTCCGTTTGCTTGTCTTCTTCACCTTGCCGCCACCAGACTTGAATTTCACCGCCGACTTCCCGTCCTTGCTCTCCAATACTGCTCCATCCTCGCCGTTGTCGTCGATCAAGGCCGCTATCGCCGCGAGGCCGGAATTTGCCGCGAAGTCGGACGGAAGACCGTCCATGAATAACGGGCAGTCGCCCGATGAATCAGCGGAGGAGGCCGCGGCGTCGCCTACGTCGTCCTCCATGGATGCCTCATCTTTGGATGCTGCAGCCTCGTGGGCTGGACCCCGCGGTTTCTCATGATCCATGTCGCCGTCACCTGCTGAGGAAGCCAGAGGCGGNTCGTGGGCTGGACCCCGCGGTTTCTCATGATCCATGTCGCCGTCACCTGCTGAGGAAGCCAGAGGCGGCGTCACCGCGGCGGCATCAGAAGTCTTCGCCATTGTCGTTGCTTCCATTTTTTGGCGCATTCGGGCCGGCTGGGTTTGGCGGGGGAGTCCACGCCCCCCGCCCAATTATGTAGTGCCCCAATCGTCCGTCCGTCGTCCGGACATGACACAAGCTTGACACGAAAACATGACGTCCGCACAGATCCGTTGCCTTCACAACATCAACGACGACGTTCACCATGGTGAAACTTGCCTTCCTAGCGGCGGCTCTCTGCGCCATTTCGAGCGTGGATGCATTCGGCATCGCGTCGAGGAGGTAGGTCAATTGACCTCGTGGTGTACCCTGCGACCTGTCGCGCTCTCACCATCGTCTGGGACCGCACGGCTGCGGAGATCGACGTCGGCTAACGTTTCGCGCTGCGTCTGCTGTCATTTTCTCATGAATCCATGTTTTGTGAACCAAACACTACTCTATCAGTCTGCAGACCCGATTCGACACTGGCCTGGCTCGATCCACCACGTTGAAGAGCGTCCCCATCAACAACATCGACGACGATGTCTCATTCGAGCTGCCCCAAACCGCCGCCGTCAGCGCGCAGCCCCCGAAACGAAACGCCGCGTTCAAGACGGTGGCCAAATCTCTCTTCTCCTTCCTTGTCATCGCCAGCACGATGACCTCCGCATCCACCCCCGCATTCGCCGCCGCCAAGGCCGCGGAGGAGACCGTGGAGAACCTGCACGTGGGACAGAAGGTCGCGAACTACTTCCGATCGTTCGGCATTCCCGACCTCGCCGTCCTCGCGATGATATCGGCCATGCCCGTCGTGGAGCTGCGTGGGGCGGTTCCCGTCGGAGTTTGGATGGGACTGCCCATTGCTAAGGTTCTTCCCGTGTGCGTGCTCGGAAATATGGTCCCCATCGTGCCGTTGATGTTTTTGCTGCGGAACGACAAGTTGAAGTGAGTATAAATTGATTCTGTGTCTGCCATCATCTTTATTTGAGTTCTATGAAATTAGCTAATATTCTGAATGCACTGGTGACCTAATGGCGGTAGGGAGCTCATGTCTCCTATTCTGTCCCGTGCGGAGAAGAAGTCGTCTAGTCTTGGAGTTGGCTCAATCGAGAAACAGTGGGCATCCCTCGCGGCTTTCGTTGGCATTCCCCTCCCTGGTACTGGAGCATGGACCGGAGCCATGGGCGCCTTCCTGCTTGGCATGCCCACGGCGGTGGCGTTGTCGTCCATTTTCACTGGCGTGGTGAGCGCGGGTTGCATCATGACGGCCATCACGTTGGCCGGAAAGAAGGGTGGAATTGCCGCACTGGCCATTCTCGCTCTGATCACAGGAAAGGAATTTTTGGCTGGCGGAGAGGAAGAATGAAGAAGTCGCATAGATATGAAATCCAGGAGAGCATACTTCATTGATGTGTCGCATATGGCAACATGCCACATGACGGAGGGCAAGAGAAGTCCCTGGTTTGTAAACCTAAAGTGGGTCACACTGTCGGCCAATTCAACATTTCAACAATCATTAAGGATTCACCCTGATGTGCAATGGAAGGTGTATTTTAGTTATGGAGTTCTCTGGGACCTCCTCTCAATGTTCGCAGCACAGGTCGCTCTCAGATTCACATCTATCACCAAGGTGACAGATCTACGCATCTCATCGATTCATGCAATTGTAGTGTTGATTGAACGATGAAGTCAAGCTCACACTAAATACTTTATCCCTCATCCATTACTTGCGTCAGATATCCCATCTCTAGTAAATGATGACGAGTCGCTATTCGCTATTTGTCCATCAGATCAGATGAACACGAAGTCAACACCAGCATCAACAGTTGCCCGACTAGAAGCTGTGGGGCTCGTGTTTGAGGCAATGCGAGGCGGAGGACGAGGAGGACGTAGACAGCCTTTGAGGAGGACGAGCATCACGTAAGCAGCCATGAGTCTGCATACATCAACAGTCTTTGCATGAGTCCTAGAAAATGTGTCTACACTTGATTAGCTTCCAACCAACCCAAGACATCTCCCCGTATTATGTACCTATATCGACAATGATGACATCTTGTCCTAACGTAGCGTCTCGCGGCAACCAACCATCACCGAAGGGCCGGGAAATCCTCCGCCTTCAGGTCCCCGCCGACGCCGTCGCGAGCCGATCTCCTCTGCATCCCATCCCCCCGCGCGGCCGCCGATCCTCCTCCCTGTTGTCCCCAAAGCACCTTCGCGTTGGGATGCTGCATCTGCTGCTTCAACGCGCCCGGCACGACCTGCTGCTGTTGCTGCTGCTGAGGCCCCGGGTAGTATCCCCGGGGCTGTCCCGCCCACTGGGGCGGAGGTACCGGAGCGCCCCCCGGGGGGGCATAGCCGGCGTCCTGCGGGGTCGGGAATCCCATGCCCTGCTGCTGCGGCTGATGCTGCGACGCCGGCGGCCTGCCTCCGTGATAGAAGTGCGTCGGCTGCTGCGGTTGTTGTACCTGCAGGACCTGCGTCGGCTGCGGAGCAACGTGCACGGCCACGACGTGGGGGGGAAGATGCTGATGCTGGGTGGCGTAGGGGTTTGCCGCCGGCACCCCGGCCACGCCCACGGGGGACGCGTAGGGGTTGTTGGCGGCGCCGGGCGCCGGGACGTACGGCACGTAGGACGGCCGACCGACGTCGCTCCGGCGCTTGAAGTCGGGATCCGCCTCCTCCTGCTGGCGGTTGCGGTAGACGGCCTTGGAGACGGCGCCGCCGGTGGTGGCCGCCGCCGGGGGAGGCGCAGCGGAGTTGGTCGACGACGACGCGAAGGAGGCTTGCCTTGGGGTCGTTTCGGCCGCGGTCGTCGGCGAGGGCGGACCTTCGCCTCCTCCTCCGGGCGGTGCCTGCGGCGAGAGGGCTTTGCTCGCGAGCTCGGTGCCGGAGGTAGATGAGATGAGCTGCGAGGGCACGATGTGCTGCTTGTTCCCCCCGGAGGAGCCATCTGCATCGCTCTCGAGCGATATGGAAGACTGCGCAGAGCTCATGCGGCTCGATCCGACGTCCTGGGGGTCGGTCGCGGCAGTGGCGCTCTGGGGTACGGACCCTTCTCCATTCCCATCGGCACCGCCCTCGTTGCTCTTGTTGCCGAATATCCGGGCCCGGGCCTCCTCGTACGCCTTCTCCCTGTCCTCCAGCTTCTTCCTCCGCGTGCTCGAGCCTCCCTTCTTCTTGCCGCTGTTGCTTTCATTTGGGTTGGACGCGCCCGAGGAGCTGCGCTTCATGATCACCATCTTCTTTTTGGGCTGCTTGTTGCGGCCGCTGCCCGAGCCGGAGCCGGACGTTGCCGCGGATGGTCCTCCGTCGGCCAGGGTCGCCGAGGCCATGCCGTCCGAAAGGCTCCTCACGTTGTTGCCGTAGTCATCATTGCCGCCGCCGCCATTGCTGTTGTAATTCCTCGCCCGCGGATTCTTGTACCCGACCAGCAGCGCGGGATCCATTTCGATGAGCAGGTTGGACGGGACCGAGGTCTCGGCCGTCTTGATCAGCCTTATCAGGCCGGGCGAGACCTGCCCTCCTCCTCCGCCGCCGTTCCCGGTGCCGTTGTTGGAATTCCACTCCGAATCGGATATCTGCTCCCGGGCTATCCCGAACCTGTCCGCCAGACGGTGCAGTATCAGCCTCTGGAAGGTCGTCTGCCGCAGTCCCCGCTGCTGCTGGTACTGCAGGTCCTGCATCCCGCTTCCCGCGCCATCCCCGCCGCCGTCTCCGTCATCGCCAGTACCACCGCCGCCGCCGCTCCGACGGGACACTATGGAGTTGAACGCCCCCCCCACCTCCATGGAGGCGACCGTGCCGTCCCTCGCGAAGTCGACCATGGCGGCCTCGAGGCGGTAGAGGGCCTTGCGCTCGCGGGGATCGCACAGGGCCGAGAGGAGGGCCGAGTCGACCTCCTCCAGGGGGTTCCACGGGGCGGCCGCCTTTTTGGCGCCGGCGCCGGCGGTGGCCTCGTCCACGGCCGCCGGCGCGCCGTTCGCGACCGCCTCGGCTGCGGCGACCTCCGCGGCGGCCGCGCCGTTCCCGCCACCGTTGCCGCCGGGCGTCGTCGTCGCCCGATCCTCCTTCTTCATGATGGTGATCTGGTTGCCGCCGCCGCCGTCGTCCTTCTTCTCCTCCTTGTCGAGTATGATGGTGGGCACGGGGGGAACGTCCTGCTGCTGCTGCTTCCTCATCACGATTTTCGGAGGGGGCGGCGGCGCGCCGGCCACGTTGTGGTTGGCGCCGCCGGGGGGGCGCTGCATTATTCTCGGGCCGGACATGGAGACGGCGACTGCTCTGCGGATCGGTCACACGCCCACGCGATCTGTTCGACCCTGGACGGTGACGAGAGCGAATGCGAGACCCTCTGCAACCCACGGCTCACGCGGCTTCTATCGGCGTGAGGACGACGAGAGGTCTTTTGCAACGAGCGGCAACGACGACGACGGCGGCGGCGGCGCGGTCTTGAACTTTTTCCCGGCTTGATCTTCTCGTGCGTTTTTCGTTTTTCCCCCAGAGGTTCCAGCTTGCCGCATCGAGTGGCCGATTTTGCAGTGTTAGTTTGCAAAGCAAGCAAAGCTTCGCGCGCGCCAGACTTCGTTTGTGGCGGAGACGTCGGACGTGACGTCATCCCGAATCGACGGCGCGCCATCCGGTCACATCAATAGGGAGTCCATAACAAAAGACGCTACTGAAATAATATTTTGGCGGGAGAATACAGTCTAGTAAATTTCTTCGACATGGAGGGAGCAAATTGGACTTTCGACGGATGGAATGGAGTTCCGTTGAAGGATTTGAAGCATGTCTTTGGCGAAACAGACGTGATAAATTAGTTAGTGGCTTACGCAGACATAGGATTTTTTGCGAGCACTCTACCCATGCAATATTATCCATATCCGTAGGTTCTATTATGACAGGTACGGTACTCAAGTCTCTTATGGCGAGATATGACCCGCCAAAATATTGACACCATGCGAAATGGAATTGCCTCCGACCGTAATGGCTGGTACTGCCTGTGATTGCGGCTACGAAAGCACCCCCAAGAGGCGTCGGACATGACACATCTTGTGGGATCCCCTCATCAGCACGGGAGTTGTTCTGTCCCATTGCATACACCGACGAGTGGCCGTCACCTACACCGTGAAGAAATACAGGTGAATGCCAGGCGCCCCCTAGCAAACCATATTTTACAACCTCGTCCAGCAACGGGAAAAAGGAAGGCAGACTCAGCTGGACTAAATCATGGGCTACGAAGAGGTGGAGACCGTCCTGCCGGCGGACTTCGTCCCCCGGCCGGATCCCGTCCCCGAACAGCCCAAGCAGTTCGCCGCAGCCAACGAGGCCGCGGCCAAGGCCGACGCCGACGACGGCCTCCTCGCCGAGCCGGAGGAGCCGGAGTCGGAGGCCGAGGACGCCGCGTGCGGCGGCATGCGCAGGAAGAAGAAGCGCAGCAAGAGCAAGAGTGGCAGCTCTTCCAGGAGCAGCCGCTCCAGCGAGAAGAGGAGCATCCTGAGCCGGTGGCGCTCGAGTCGCTCCAAGTCTCGCAGCCGCTCGAAGGTCCTGGCAGAGAGCGAGGCGGCGAAGGAGGGTTCGAAGAAGGGAGGAGATGAGAAGAAGCGTTCAAAGTCCAAGTCCAGGAGCAAGCTGAGCTTCCGCACCATCCGCAAGGTGGACTCCAACGCCACCGAGGTGCGAGACAACACCTCCAAGGCACAGGGTGAGAAGAAGGACGAAAAGAAGGATAATGCGGAGGTGTCGGCCATCAACGCCAACGCCTCGGACGCCCTGCCCACCGTGCGCGAGGGCGGCAGCCCGGACAACACCACGGTGACGGCCCTGACCGACGACAACAATGAGAACACTATCAAGAAGGAGGGCATCACGTCGCCATCCCCCGCGCCCTCGCTCCTGTCCATCGCCGCCCTCTCCATCGAGGGTGGAATCTCCATCGAGCTGGGCGACGAGAACGAGCAGGAGACCATCGCCATCGATCCCATCATCGTCGAGGACGTCAAGCCCGACGAGGCCGCGGCGGACGAGCAGGTCGCCGCCCTGAAGGCCGCCCCCAGCAAGGACGCGTCGGTCAAGTCGAACAGGTCCATCAGGTCCAAGAAGTCCGGCGCCGCGGACGATGCTTCCGTCAAGTCGGGCAGGTCCATCAGGTCCAGGAAGTCGGGCGAGTCCAAGTCCGGCGCCCCCGCGGACGACGGCTCGGTCCGCTCGAACAAGTCCGCCAGGTCCACCAATAGCAAGGCGATGGTTGTGGCTGAGGAGAAGGCGGCCGAGGAGCCGGCAGCCCAAGCAGAAGAGGCCGCAGCTGAGGAGGAAGAAGTTGCCGACCAGCAGGAGGAGGGAGCTCCCCAGCAGGAGAAATGGGTCAAGAAGGTCTCGGTCTCCATCGCTGGCTACAAGACCTCCTTCCAATTCTCCGATCCAATGACCGGAATCACCAACGCGGTCAACGACGCCCTGAACGTGGGCGACGACGAGCTCGCGAAGCAGGCCAAGGACATCGGATCCGAATCCAAGGAGGCCGAGGAGGACCTCGGGCCCGAGGAGGAACGCGACTACGACGAGAACCCCACCAAGCTCTTCATGTACCTGCAGCAGCGCGCTTGGGGACTCGCCGTCACGCAGCTCCAGAACCATCCCGACGAGGCCCGCGTCTGGGTCTACCGCAAGTCCAAGCCCGAGAAGGCGCCCAACGTACACGACGCCGACGACCAGTCCAAGGCGATGGTGGTGCAGCACAATTCCCTCGTGGTGCACGACGGGAACCAGAGGCCGCAGTTCCGGTGGAAGCTCATGCCGCTCCACGCCGCCATCGTCCTGGGAGCGCCCACGGAGATCATCCAGGACATCATCAAGGCGTACCCCGCGGCAGCGCGGAAGACGGACGAGAGGGGATCCCTCCCCGTCCACCTCGCGGCGTCCCGCCTGGATGTCGATCCCGAGGGCGAGCAGGTCGTCCTGCAGCTCTTCGGGGCGTACCCCGACTCCATCGAGATGCAGGATCGCAAGGGCAGGACGCCGCCGGAGCTTGCCAAGCTCGCGAGGGCGAGGAAGGACATTGAGGAGCAGCGCAAGATCCAGGCATCGAGCCAGCCCAGTCAGACGGGGCAGGAGTGCACTGCCAGCCAGTACGGCAAGGAGGAGGATGAGGAGGATGCGGAGAATGAGGCCGAGGAGGGATCCAAGGGAGATGCCGAGGAGGCCGGCGGCGATGACGACGATGATCGCTCTGTCAAGTCCAGCCTCTCCGGCCGCTTCGCGAGGATGCTCAAGAAGTCCAAGAGCACGGACACGGTCGACAAGCGCAGTAAGAAGAACAAGAAGGCGAAGAAGTCTGCGGGATTGAGCCCCGCCAAGAGCGTGGACGATGGGGATGTGGCCGACGATGCCACCATCGCATCGAGCCTTGGACCCGGCTTCGCTTTCATCAAGACTTCCAAGAAGCAGGAGGCCCGCGAGATTGAGGATGCGCAGAGGGAAGACAGCGCCGAGGAGGATGAGCAGGGAGAGATGACCGAGGAGGAAATGCTCGTGGCCGCCAAGAAGGCCATGGTGTCGCAGCAGTACGAGGTACCGGAGGACGCGCCCAGCGGCGTTGGCCAGGCCATGGGCATCCCCCTGCCCATGTCCTTCTCCATGAACGACGACTCTTCCGTGAGGTCCGGCCGCTCCGCCCGATCGGCGCGCTCGGCCCGCTCGGGTCGGTCGGCCGGATCATCCGCCGCTCGCTCGACCGGGTCGTCGCCCAAGGCCGTCCCGGAGCCGAGCCCCGCGGCCGCCACCGAGGCCGCACCCGTGCCCAGCCCCGCGAGCGGAAGCCCAAAAAACGAGGATGTCGCTCCTGATGCAGCTGATGATGCCACGATTGTTACCGTATCCGCTGCGGATACGGCGTCCACGGCCACGAAATCTGTCACGATATCAGAAGAGCCTGAGGTTCAGGTGATTCGGCCAGATTCCCCAGGTGCCGATTCCGACTCGTCGGGCGAGACATTCCAGCCGATCCCGGCGAACGAGGGACTGCGCGCCCTTCTTGAAAAGGCCGTGGAGAATGCTGGACGATCTGGAATGGATGTGGCCGAATTTGTCAAGGTTCTCGAGGATGAGTGGGTCACTGACGTCGAAGCCCTTCGACGCCTCGATGGCGAGACGCTCGATGATCTCCTCCCCCTCATGCTCAGCCGCGAACTCCAGCGACTCATCAACCACGCTGATACCATTGATACCGAGTACCTCAAGGGAGAGGGAGCCGCGCGAGGCCGATCTCCAAAGAAGAGCACCAAGAAGAAGAAGAAGAAGAAGCGATCGCACCGTCGTCTCAAGCTCAAGAAGAGAAAACAGGAGAAGCCCATCAACCCGCCGGAGGGTCCCCTGGACACCATCAGCGAGGAGGCTGGCTCCCCGGGCTCGGTCAACAGCGATGACATGGTGAGCGTTGTCACCGAGGCGAGGTCGATTCACTCCTCCCGCTCGGCGCCGCCCCTATTGGAAACTGCCCCCGAAGAAGATGAGGAGGCAGAGGAAGAAGCCGCTGCTGAGAACGTTGAGGAGTACGACGAGCTTCCCCAGACGGCCTCCATCGAGGACCTCGAGATCCGCAAGCTCCATGCCAACCTCATCGCCGATGCCAGGAAGAAGTTCCCAACGCGCGAGGCGCTGGAGGATTGCATCCGCGAGCGCCATGCTGAGGTCGAGGCCGCGGTGAACTCCGGCTTCGACGTTGAGAAGGAGACCCTCGCACGCGCCGCGCTGGCTGATGACGAGGTCCGCATGCTCCTGCCGCTGCGGCTCATCCTGCCCACCGTCACGGATCTCAACGAGATGATATCCGTCCTCCAGATGCACAAGGAGGAAGCCATTCGCAATCTCGACATGGAGATGTCGAGGAGCATCGCATCTGAGATAGACGAACTGCAAGAACAAATTAATGAGGAGGAAAGGTATTTGATGCACAAGCGCATGAACCTGACCAGGTGCGATGGATGCGGGGTCATGTTCCCGACAGAGAAGAAGCAGAGTGGAATACTGAAGACCAAGCACAAGGAGTGTGAGAAGTGCAGACCTTCGGAAGCCATGGTGACGGCTGAGCCAGCGACTGTGGAGAGCAGGGATGATGACAATTAAATGGACTTGAATTGCTCTAGCAATTGCCCCAATCATGGGTTAGATGTATCTTATGGAGTCAAATAATAATTGTACAGACGTCCATCATTTTATTAACATTCTTCCTGAACGTAATAATTACTGTACTGTCTCTAGATACGTAGCGCGGAAGTCAACAGAAGGGTATCTGCCTGCCCATCCGACCATCTTGTTCGATAAATTCTTGTTCTTCTCAAACCCCTTGATGCTGACATTTCCTGCACACCACTCTGTCTTTACGTCAATGAGCTTGCTATGGTTGCCATTAGTGGGAAGTTAGGTGGTTACATTTTGAGGTTCTGTTGGAAAAGGTGTGGAATAAGACGTGGAAGCTGCCATAGTCAGTGCATTTGTTGGGTAGGGTGATGCTGTTGGACTTCCACTCATCGTTGGCGAATATGTTGGTCAAGGTGACACTGTTGGACTTCCACTCATAGTTGGTGGGTGTGTTAGCCACATAGACTTCAATACTGGCATCCTTGCAGCCAACTCAAGTGCAGCTGCCTCCTCCTGAGGAGAGCATTTGCCCATGAGAATTGTAGGGCAAACTTCACACCCTCCAGTATCAGACCAGGAAATGCCGTTGAAGGTGACTTCGTAAAACCAATCGGGATAAATAAGGCACCCCATTTCCAGCTTACACCACGCATTCGTGAGGTACCAACAACCTCCAGGAATGCATTCATCAAATATCTCAATATTGTTCTCCATCATCCCATGAAAGTGATACTTGCCCATATTCGTCTCATTGGGATCCAGTAGTACCCACTCCAGTGGCCATTGACTTTCCACTG
>JALLBE010001579.1:0-10023 GCA_036939795.1 Thalassiosira mediterranea | reverse complement strand
TATCACTGCAAATCAGATGCTTGGTCTGAAGAGTACCATGCTTCCTCTCGTGTATTGCGTCTTGCTCTTGAGACCAGAAAAATAGCAGCTAAGACTCGCCGTAGAGGCTAGAACTACTGCTGACGACCAATGCTCGGGGTCGGGGGCAAGCGCCAAATGATTTAAAAGGAAGAGGATGAATCCTGAAACCTCGTTCACGACAGTTGTTCACGATACACTGCAAGTAACATCTAACCTCTTTCAGAACATGTGCTCACGATACACTGCGAGTAACAGACTATCGAGAGGCTCGAGGAGCGATGTGGTTCAAGCTCCTCCCAACTCACCACTCTCAAGAGCTCTCAAGATGCAGTTGGTGTCTGAAACAGCAGGAGAGAGTGGCCCCTGCGCAGCTTCTGTTGTGCCAAAAATATCTTCACTTGGCTTGCTTTGTCACCAACCAGTGCAGCTAGAGAGCCACGACCTGCTGGAAGTCCGAGGGTAGGTACCTACGAATATGTAACTGCTCGTAACACTCGTAACTTCCCTCCCGCCAAATTCACATCATCGCTCGAGCGAGCGATCATGAGCCATTTTCCACACGACGTACAGTGTGACGCAAGGTTTAATGCAGGTTAATGCCAGGTATCGACCCCTGGTGTGACGTCACTATTTCCCATGTCCCCCTGTACCTGGCATGCCTTCGGAGGTTAGGAATAAATATATCACGTCATTCTGTATGCAGTCTATAAGTTCCTTCGTTGTAATTCCATCACCGCTTGATCAGCCTATCATCATCGATAGTCAGATGGGCGTGCGAATCTTGATCGTACGGAAAGATATTTTTCTACAGCTAAAATGGGCAATGTCAGGAGGATTCATCCGATTCGAATTTTGATCGAGTATCAGATTTGATACTGCCGATTGTTCATTTCCTAATATTTGGGGTAGTAAATAGGAACGATTATAGACAAAAATGAGTCTAATTTACTAAAAAATCAGTGAACGTCGCGTGAAATAATATCATTTGATAAGGCCTTTTCATCTGTACGAACCTGTACGAACGTGGTACGAAACAGCTGCCTGTCGATGTGACATGCGACTTCACAACATTCACAACGTCACAACCTAACTTCTGTCGCGTCAATTTTTGTCCAACCTCCCCCGGCCGCGCGCTGTCTGCGCCCATCATCTTGGATTTCGGTTTTGGTTTTTGGTTCGCAAGAAGTTCTCGCCGCTCAGGCGCTATCCCAGCGCTCCCAAACATCTAAACATCTAAACATCTGGAGTCANCCGTGACGTGTCCGCGTTCAAATCGAGCGAAGTGGCCGGTTTCACGTAAGCTCAGCGACATGGCCGTCTGTAGGTAGGTAGCTACATACCTACATACCTATATATATATATATGTAGCTAGCTATGTAGAGGTACATAGGTAAGTTTTTGTATTATGTGCGATACCAAGGGGACCACACTATAATGTTTCAATCTGGTTCTTGCCATTTACATATAATGGTTTTAACTCTCACATAAAAGTCACCCGATTGAGACATGTTGGCTAGAACAACTGAATGAAGTGCAAACCGATCATATGGTATTAAGTAAATTGACTCGGTATTAGATTTATCTACAATACGTACGAACACTTTTACGTACATACCATACGCACATCATTAAAGGTAGGGATGTCGGTACGATACCATATCTACATATGTATGGATGCTTGATGGATGAATAAGTAAGTGCGAGCGCGCGCGCGATACATACGATACCTCGCTTGCTGAAGGACAAGTACCATAGGTATCGTACATACATGAAAATCAAAGGAGGCCAGCAGGTATGTATGTACCTCTAGGTACGATAGGTGCTTGTCGCACATAGGTACCTAGGGTATTCATCTCTTATTAGGAACTGATAGATAAAATAATTTGCGATAGAAATCCTAATACTTTCACTTGCTTTCCCTTTTTTGACCGAAATGCGTGCGTTGCGCGCGGGTTCTAGCTTGGTACATATGGTACCCACATACGTAGGTGAGTAATGGCGCGCAGATTGCAGCATGCATCTTTTCTATCGCACAAAATAAATATGTTCTTGCGTGCAGGAATGAAGCAGCGAGCGGAAGAGCAAGGAAATTATTCCGTTGCCCCTATGGTACCTACCTACCTACCTACCTACCTACCTATCTACCATACCTACACCATACCTACCGTACCACATATCATACTATCTGGCTAGCTGGGGTCCTGGGTATTGTACACATACACGATATACACCATACCTATGTTGTACACACAACACACAATCAACAGCAGCAGGCCCCGGCTAGCTCCGGCTAGATGGAGCGAGAGAGCAGCCTGCAACTGCTGCAACCGAGAACTAACTGCAACTGCTGCAACCAAGTGCAACTCAAGCCACTTCATCCACAGCTCATGCTCCGCATTCCGCATTGCATGGTCAATGAATAGCCGCTACACCAGTAGGAGTTCGGGCACTTCTTGCTGGGCCGACAAGGCAGATCGACCGCAATAGATATCATACATCAGAGGGGCCACCATGTCATCCGTTCGCCCACGACAAAATGTGAGCTCGATGACGGCCTACGCCTGATACCTGCGAGGATTCATGTTACTGCGTGTCCTCCCCATCCCGGGATATGTCGTCGTTCTCGGCGAGAGCGCTTGCATTCTTGCCTAAATCCAATTCGCCAAGAGGTCGTTCTAATTTAATTCCGTTATAACCATCGTTCGACCCATCTCGTCTTCATTTCGCCAGGATGTCCTGTTCGGGAAAGGGACGGCCATCAACTCGCATGTGGGCAACAAGCGCCTCCGCTCCCTCGTGGAGCCACGAAAGATTAACTTTCAAAACGCCAAGAAGAGGGCGGAGAAGCGGGAGATGGGTCGCAAGATCCTCGCCGAGATCGAGGCGAGTGGGGGGAGATTCCTGACGGAAGACCCCAAATTGATCGAAAAGCAGGGAGGAAAGAGCAGGCTCGGTCCCGACGGTGGGGCATGTCAGAAGCCAGACGCCGCCACGACCTTGAGCGAGCTTCTTGGAGATGAGCATGTCGCCAATGATGAGGACAATGACAATCCCTACGTGGAAGATCCAGGGATACTATGCAAGGTTTGGGTGCGCGTGGATCACGACAAGGCAATGGCCAAGGTCATGCATCGCCTACGCGAAAAAACCGTGGACAACTCTCTGCCGGGGGCTGAGACCTCCTCAGCTCCAGATACTGGGCCCTCATGTCGCGATGAAGACGGTCCCCAATCGGGGTTTGATTCTAACGTGGTGGCAAATGGCCGAAGAACATCTCCTATGGGCCCCGAGGCCATTTCCAAACCTGGATTTAATTCCACCAATTGGGATGCACCGAATAGAAAACCAAATAGTGCGATCGCTAATCAGGAGCGGTCTGCTATGTCATCGAGAAAGAGACCGTGGGCCGCAAGTGCCGCAGATCCGTGTGCAGAGTCTCACGGGGAAGATGGCAGCAATAGCACTTCTTTAATCCAGGGCACATCAATGCATGGTGCACCACAACATGCTAGGGCCAATGAGACCAGTTCCAAACCTGGTTTCAGCTCCATCAATTGGAATGGGGATGGGGATGGGGATGGGGATGGGGATGAAAGGAAACCATCGGTAAGAACAACTCACAGTGCCATGGCTAGGCACGAGCGAATTGCTATGGCATCGAGAAAAGGTCCACGGGCTGCCAGTGCCGTAGGGTCTTATGGGGAAGATGATGACAGCAATATCACTTCTTCCATTCAAGGCATGGCAATGCATGGTGCATCACAGCACCAGCCCTCGGCCATAGAAAGGAACGAAAATGTTTTGTCAAGGAATCACAACGAGGACCCAGCACCCTCCCATTCAAGTAGTAGGTGAGTATTCGGCTTGGAAGGCTCGCAGTTGTTTTGTGTTCAGGGGCAAACATATCTATATACAATGACATCGGTGTTGAGTGGTGCTATGTGGCCTGATCAGTATCCCCTCACTCGTCTCTCCGCTTCCATGCAGGGTTTCGTCAGGTGGTGTGGCTGTTCAAATGCAATCAGCGTTGAACAGAGCCGTCGCCCATGCTCCCGTCCTTGACGACGCGCTCACACGCCGTCTAATAGCATTAGCTGCCCCCCTCGCTCCGCATGGTTTGGTACCCTCAGTCTCCTCTGGCATCAATCCTGCACTCCTCTCCCTTGCGCTGCCTGGTCAAAGCCGCCCCCCTCTTCGCACAGCCCCCCGGGACCAACAGGTAACTGATGAGCTCCCGATTGGCATCGACTGTTGGGTCAGGTTGGCAGTGGGAATATCGAGGTCAACTGTTGAGTACCTCGCAAGAGCCGTTCGACTCTCCATCCTTTTGACTGAACATCTGATGAGAATCCCTACACCCGAGATGCCCCATTCTGGCATTGGGGTGGACAGAGTGATAATCAACGTGAGGGTGATTGAAGCCGGGATGGAAATCCTATCAGTGCAATCGAATAGACGCCCATCCGTATCCCAGATGCAGCCTTCTCCCCCCACGGAAAGGGTGGTTTGCGCCTCTCTAGGGAATATGTTACTGGAAATCTTCTCCAAGGGCCATTCCAGCTTGATGAGAAGGCCTTATACTGCAGCAGCAACTACAACGACTGCACCAGGCTCATTTGGTTTCGCATTGGGTGACACCCGCCAGGAGACAGAGCTCCTACGGCGCACTGCAGGCTTAGTTGAGCAAAAACTAGACGGATCTCGCGTAGAGGGCTTGCCTTTGATGCCAACTCGTGCAATTGAACTGCTGCTGAATGCTGGAATGCCAATGGCAATATGTCGTCTAGTTTGCGATTTGCTTGGTGCCACGAGTACACCACAGCCATCATCGGCCATCATATCACTCAAAGATGCGATGGAAGATCTGGTGATGATGGCTGACTGCCCTGAACTCTTTTTGTTCGATCGGACAAGTCCCAAAAAGGCGTTAGATGACATGGCATTGAATGCTGTCACTCGAGGTGGGGAAAAACATCTTACTGGGAGAGAGACAGAACTGGGAACTTTGATGAGGGCAAAAAGAGTGATTTCTGATCATATATCGAAAGTGGATACAACGCGCCAAAACAAGAATAGTCTCGACTCATGCATTTTCTTCTCCAAGAACGAGAGAATTCAGTTTCTGTGCGAAGTGGTTTTTCTCTGTGGCAAAGCTGGGATGGGCAAGTCCAGCTGCCTCCAACACTTGATACATGCCTGCCATGCAGACAATTGGTTTGTCCTCAACTGCAATTACGAGAAACAGGCCATGCCAACCAAAATCTTTGCAGAGGCGTTCGACAATTTCTTCGGGTTCTGGACTTCAAACTTAGCCTACGCGAATGGAGATTGTGCTGCATTGAAGTCATTTCACAAGGCGCGTCACTCGATCCTGACAACCATCGACAAAAAGGGGCTCAAGACTCTATGTAAGATGATCCCCAATTTACGGAACATCTCTCCCGAGCTTGCATCCTTCCACAAACAGGATAATGATCCCTTTTCCATCGAAAAGCTTGGGAGTGCGTCAAAGGGGCACATAAATCTGTTTCATGCCCTTTTGAAGTCCTTGTGTTGTTCAGGATGGCCAGTGCTTCTCTCTATTGATGATATACAATGGGCAGATTCATTCGATCACTTAGAAGACCTTGTTGATAATTACAGCAACATCCCTTGTACCACTCAAGAAGGATCATGCTGTCAAGGGCTACTCATCGTGGGTGCATACCGCAGTAATGAGATGGAAGATAAAGCCAGACTCATCCATTTAACTGACTCCATCGAGCAATGCAAAGGTGTCAAAGTCACAAGACTGGACATCAATGAACTCTCTGTTGATGACACTACCAGGCTCATCTCTCAGAAGCTTTGTCTCCCCCGAAGATATTGCATCAGTCTTGCTGGGGTTATTTTCTCCAAGACAAGAGGTTGTCCATTCTTTGTCATAGAATTCATCAAGTCAATCATCCGTGGTTGCATGCTCGAGTTTTCCGTTCGGTCCCGACGTTGGATGTGGGATTCTGATTCTATAGAAATTACAATGACCTCAGGCGATGTCACAGAATTGCTGACCTCTCATTTCAACAAGCTTCCTACCTCTGTAGTAAGGGCCTTGGAAATGCTGTCATGCCTTGGATTGCAGGCTGATATCCGTACAATGAACTTTCTGAACTTGGATGATGTGAGTGCCCTCCAGCTGGCAGTTGACGAAGACATCCTTGAGAGAAGAGGTCCAATGTATAGATTCACACATGATATTGTCCACCAGACCATTTACTTCAACATGCCCACTCGAAATCGCAAATTGTTGCATCGAGCCCTCGGAGAAAGCATGTCCAGTTCTGGAGATGACAATGCTGAGATTAATTATCTTGCAGCTGATCAGATCAACTGTTATTGCAAAGACTCTACTTTGAGCTCAGAGGAACGGACTCGGTTTGCGAAAATCTACGCAACTGCAGCAAAATACGCCTTCGATGAATTGAGCTACGATCGAGGTAAGTTTGTGCACATCCTCCTCAACATACGTTTTCTTCATGCAGCTCCTCTCAAGCCAATGTGAATGCATCTTTTTCAGCACAATGGTATACCAACAGAGGCATTGATATGCTCGAAAATAATCATTGGTCAGAACAATACTCACTCAGTCTTGACCTATATGAAGTGTCTGCATCAGTGAGCTGCATCGTTGGAGACACTGCATCTATGTCACGCTCCCTGAACGAGCTAATTCCCAACGTCAAGCATTTTCGAGGCGAGTTGTTGACGACCAGATTACAATCTCATCTTCTTGCTGCTTCGGCCAGGTTTGATGAGGCAATAAACCATTGTTTCTTGGCTCTTTCAACCCTTGACGAGGATCTGCTCCGAGATCCTGACCTTGATGCAGTTTTGAATGAATTGTCAGTCATACAATCAACACTTGCAACTATTACATCTGATCAAGTCAAATCCCTTCCACGAATGGTTGATAAATCCAAACTCCATGCCATGAAGTTCTGTGAGTTTCGTTGTCTTTTTTATATACTTGCATGCTTTATTGATGGTGGTACCTGGTGCCTTGAAAGTTGAGGTGGACAGTATGTCAGGGGAGATGACGAGATAACAAGGAATTGACTTGTTGGACTACAGTTTGGGGCACGTCTTTTTTTGGTGGTCGGTCAGAGCAGCATTTTGCAGTGGCAATATCTGCCAGGACAAACTGACATTCCCATAATTTCCACAAACTTTTCCTCTTACCCCAAATTGCTTCCATCTCTCTTTTCTCCTGGCCTGTGTTCTCCGTCATTGATCAGTGACAATGCTGTGTTGTTACTGTGAAACGTCCAAGCCGATGCTTTTGCCAATCCTAAGTTGCAGGATGGTGAGCTTGCAAATACCTTTCCTGCAATGATTCTTCTTCTGGCGATTTCCCACACATTCACTGTAAAATATGCCAGGTGAGACTCACCATTGAACACGGCTTCTGTGAAGATTCCATTGTCGGATTAGGCATGGCGGCGTTTGGGTTGGTGGGTACAATGGTATTATTGAATAGTTGTTGCCGCTTCTATACTTTCACTCATTATTTGAATGACGCCCCTTTTGCAGCATATCTTCGCTGACGACACAGAATTTGCATATCGGGTTGCCAAGGTGTGCGACAGACTAATTGAAGAGAGCTTCAATGAGGTCAGCTTAAGGGCTCGGATGAGTTACGTATTGGACACGGCCTTGAAACCTATGGTCGAACCTTTACAATCAGTGTTGCATGATTATCCGAGAATGTACAAAAGTGCGGTGTTGACCAGTGACATGATGACTGCCATGGGATACTTATATACAAGTTGCTGTCTCAAGTGGTGGATAGGAGGAAATGTGATAGACATGCAGGATCATCTTGCACTATGCATGAATGAGATGGTGAGTTGTTGGAAAATATCTGAATTCAGCTCAGCGTGAAATTGCCTCATTGTTGCATCACCCCTCGTATCCCCTCTCATTTGATGAACAACAGACGAAACATCAACCAAACCCATACTTGCACACTGTGATGTCGAAGTATCTATCTTGTGTACTTTTATCAGGGAGTGCCAGTGACAAATTAGACCCAGAGGTGAAAATTTCCACATGCAATGAGCTGGATACTATTGCTTCAAGCTCCAACGATAGCAGACTAAAAATGTGGATGTCTTCGGGCCAGGTGAGTTCGTCAACCTTGGTTGACAGTTGATTGATTGATATCAGTTTCCCCTTCTCACGCACAAAGCAATATTACTCTGTGGGGCCTGAAAGGTGACCTACCACTTTTTAATGAAAGATTATGCAAAAGTTGCTGAGCTGCCCGCTAGCTCTACTCTCGACGCTGGTGCCGACGCTGACAGCAACGCTGGCCAAACCCGTCCACAATACTCCTTCAACCTCCCTCAATACTACCACATGCATATGCTGTACGAAGGGTTGTCAGCACTAATTCTTGCTCGCCAAATGGACGAATCGAAGTGGAGAGAGGCGGGAGAAGGCGCCGTGCAGAATGCGAGAAAGTTTGAGAAACTGTCAAAGTGGAACTTCGAGCACAGGGCGAGACTGCTCGAGGCCGAGCTCCACTACCTCGACGGAAACGTAGGCCTGGCGGATGCGGCATACATCGCCTCGATCGAGGCAGCTCGGGCGCACGATTTTTTGTGCCACGAGGCCCTCGCGCTCGAGCTGTACGGGACGTTTTTGGTCGAGAATGGGATGACCGCGATGGGAACGGAAAAGCTTCGACTTGCAATGACGAAGTACGAGAGTTGGGGGGGCAAGCCGAAGGCAGACCAGATGCGTCGCTCTCTGGCACAGCTACAGTGAAATCTGGCTGCCCGAATAATACGAGTATCCGTGGTTGAGTTCATCGTTTTCATCAATATATAATGTAAACAACCATAAGAAATGCATTCAAGTGATTATGCAATTGAGTGCAGGAGCAGATGACTACAATCGTGCTACACTAGTGTTACCAAGCACACCATTTAGAACCAGACCTATCAAGACCTATCCCTCTTTTCGAATATTCAGTCAGGGTCACCAGAGAAAACTACCACCAAATACCCGATTCTCGCTCAGCTGGTCTCGAGATTCAGGTCGATTGATATCTCACCTCGTGTCAAGGTAAAGATTCCTCATATCATCTGATTGTAGATAGGTCCTAATCACTTAATATGGAAATTTGAAATTTAACGTAGCCAATCAACCACATCAAACGTTGATCAAGACATGGAAACATAGTACCTCATGCTAGAGCGAACAAAGGGATTGCTGGCTTGCGACTTGCAAACTCACTTCACTTCTCAGGTCACTTCGACCGCCGTGATTCGACCCACACCTCTCAGCTCTCAGACCTCAGACCTCAGACCTCAGACCTCAGAGGTAATACGTCAAATACGTCTCTAGGGGTATTGTACAATACTGTTTTTTTGGGCTGTACATTACATATTACTAGCCGCTTCGCGGCTAGCGCTCCGCGATGTTATGTTACTGTGAGATCATTTATTTTCGTGTGAAATTTTAACTTATTTGCAGTGCTTCGTATGTAAAAAATATTTCCTGATGTCATTTTGCGTAGTGCGGTTGTGCGCAGTCGATCCCGCGCGCGCGCGTCGGCCTCTGCCTGTTTCGCTCGGCTGGCGGGGGGGGCTCCGCCCCCCCCGGACCCCCCTTACACTCGTCGTTGACGAACCTACCTCTGTGTATGTACCTGGGTATCTACATACCTACGTACGTGCGGGCGATTGGACGGGCGCCCCCCGAGGGCGATAATCGGCTTCACACACACATACACGTTGACAGATTCTACTACCCTACCGTATTCTTGGTTTGGTTTGACCCTTTTTGGTGCCCCGCCAAAAATACCGTGGTTTGTTGTAGATCCTGTTACAACAAACGTCACGTGTGATTAATTATCATCGATTGATCACGTGAGTAAGAAGAATCGTAGCAGACGTACGTACACGCATATTTCGTGTATTTTTTCGTGAATTCTGACGTCAGAACAAGAAGCCGGTT
>JALLBE010001578.1:0-10128 GCA_036939795.1 Thalassiosira mediterranea | reverse complement strand
TCTCGTTGACCTGTTCTCGACAAAGCAAACGAGGGACAGCTCGTTTGATGATAACGCATGCAGGTGACTTCGTGTTCGTGGCGCGCCAAAACTGGGTGTGGACGCGCCCAAACGAAGCTTCGTGAATCAATCAGATAGGTACAGAAAATACTTTTATCATGAAATATTCTCTTAGAAGACTATGATTATGTTTCGTATTTAGTGTGAGAATAGAACGAAGCTTGAAATGGTTACGAAATCCAATCGCCCACGCCGACCGACGGCAATGACAATGACGGAGAGCGGGTGCGCATAATAATAGCTCCTCATTTGTCGGCTCGCACAGCCCCTCCTCTCTCTAGAGAGCCCTCTGCGTCAATAGCACCGGCCAACATGTCTGAGAGCGCAACGCAGGACGAACCATCGACGGCGGCAGCGCCGGCCGAACCGCAATCCTCATCCTCGCCGGCCGCGGGTGACAAGCCATCGGATCCACCTACGAAGCCGCCGCCTTCGACCGGCGCCACCAACAACGCCGCGCCCGCCGCCGCCAACATCGAATTCGAACCTCCCGCCGCGTGCATCCGCCGCCTCCTCAAATCCGCCCTCCCAAAATCCACCAACGTCTCGAAGGATTCCCTCGCGGCCATCTCACGCGCCTCCGGCATATTCGTCCTATATCTCACCGCGTGCGCGAACGACGTTGCCCGCGAGGGACGGCGGACGACCATCGTCGCGAAGGACGTCCTCGGCGCCCTGAAGGAGTTGGACTTCGAGGACTTCGTCCCGCTGATGGAAAAGTTTTTGGAGGGACATCGGAAGGAGGAGAAGAGTAAGAAGGAGGAGAAGGAGAGGCTGAAGAGGGAGCAGGCGGCGAAGACTCATCCGGAGAAGGATACGACCACCGGAAGGTTCATGAAGGAAGGCGACGCGGCGGCCGAGAAGGAAGGGGAAGAGAGTGCGGAGGCTTCGGAGGCAAAGGCTGCGACGGAAGGTGATGGCGACGGCGAGGCGAAACACGCGAGAGAGGACGGTGAGGGGGGTGACAATGATGACGAGCCATCGGCTAAGAAGCAAAAGGTGGACGATGAATAAACATGGTGAAAGAATATGGAATTGGTGATTGATTGCAAGGGGTGGAGGGGGGATCGTCTTCTCTTGTCTGGGATTTGGGTTGCATGAAGGTATTTCATCTCTGGTGAATGAACTAACTCTGAAATTGTACATTTACTGGCCATTGCAATTTAATAAATTTGTATCCTATCCATGCATTGATCTCATAAATGGACTAGCGTGGACGGACGTTACATTTATCTCTTCTCAAGTGGAAACAGGGCGCACTTGAGCTCATATTTACATCTGCCATGCAATTTGGGTACGGCTTTGCCCGTGATTGAATCCATTACATCTATTCGCAAAAAGCTAAAACTTCATGCACACAGATCCAGCCAATTCAATGTCAATACAGTTGCTTAATTGGCTTCAGATGAATCAATTGACCAGGGTCCCCTGGGGTGGACCAATGAAAGCCCAAATCTGGTTTTATTTGGCGAGTGCAATCTAGAGTAGACAGGTAGTATTACATAGTACTCTCTAGTATTGATCTACGGCATGCTCTCTAGTTCCACACTAGGTGAAGTGAGCCCCTGAGCGAAGGGGGGAAATCTCACGAAATGTGTGTCATAAAATCCAGTACTGATGAATACAAATTGATGTCATGTGCATTGCACATCAACGATGACAATCCCATCAGGCTGGTCATGATTGAAAGCTATTGAAAGTGTACAGGCTCCAAAATTCCTGCACTTTTCCAGATGGTGCTTGACTGCATTTCTCTGTCCTCATTTTGTACCATATATCTCTACCCGATGTTGTGTTGTTTCTTTGTCCCTCATCAGTCCAGATCAGCCCTTCCATTCTCTCTCCATTGGAAAAGAAACACATTAGAGAAGTTCTGCGCAGTCACCTCTCCGATGTCCTTCCGCTCCACAGTAAGAACACACCATCAATGAACTCTTACTCTGATCAGGATCCCTTGGCTCAAGCAGACCGAGCGAATAAGCGCGTATCACCCTCTCTTCGAAACAGCTACCAGAATACGGTCCAAACTTCGGATCTGCCTCAATGTCGCGAGGGACAAGGAAGTTGTCCCGAACGAATCGATATGCTTTCAGAGTCCCCTGGGATAATGGCAGCTCTCCTCTGTGGTGATAGTCGAGACTCGAATGAATGTGACCGGGTTCGTACAGTGTTTCTTCGCCCGATTGGTAGTACAGGACACTGTTGTCGTCGGCCGGTTTGGCATCCTGCTTTTTAGCCCCCGGAGCCGGAGTGACGAGCTTCCGCGACGCGCGTGGTTTGGTATCCCCTGTTTTCTTCGCAACGAAGAACTTCTCTATGCCCACTTCTGGTGTGACTGTAGAGGCGGGGGCGACCTCGTCATCCGCGGCCGCCGCGGTGGAAGATGCAGGTTTGGGAGGTTTGACGTATGGATTCTTGACTTTCGCCCGTCCTCCACTCTGAGCTGAGCTGAGATCCAAGCGCCTCTTGGCGCCCGATGTCTTTTCCACGGTTTCAGGCATGCTTCTTCGAGGAGCGTCGAGTGTACTTGATATTGCTGGAGGGTTTGTGGCGGCCATGGTCGGTCTCCCATGGCATGGAGAATGGAGATCGAGCGAGCTGGATCGAGCGCGCGGCCGGGTTCGCGTCGCTGAACTGCTCCAGCCCTCTGAAGGAATCAGTATTTTTTACGTGGAAAAGTTTTATTCCCGCCGATCTCAAGCTTCGTAAATCGGATGACAGTGCATCATTTTTTGTGATGATGGACTCTTTGGAAGACCTGCATTCTCCCCCGCCCGCCCTTGTATCGTACTTACTAAACAACTTGATCCACGTCTGTCATCGTGCTAGACCGGGCTGTCGCCTGTCGCCAGCCCTGATTCTTGACTTGACCTGCCAATTTAGGCTGGGTTTTGGCTTGATCATTCCCCTTCTGCTATCAATGAGGTTTGGTTTTATCATCCAGGCAACATGAGTGAAGTGAGGAGAGTTGAAACGTGAAAATAACCAAGACACTTCCAACATCCTGTATCAACACAGTGGATCTAAATTATTCCTATTTGAAGCAGGCAACGGAGAGGACACTGACTTTGAGTTGGGTTTCTCGTTTTGGTACATACAATGCGCCGGGGGGGACATAACAGCGAAGGGTGAGCGAAGTCTAATCTTCATTTAGATCATACATCATAAGACTTCAATAGTTTGTGAAAATGGTACTTTGACGTAGTTTGGAGCTGATTAAATTGGCCCAAATTGCACTTTTCTATGAATGATGGTAGGCATCACTGCATTCATTGCAGTTTTCAATTCGTGTCAGCATTGTGATATGGAGACTTGTTTAGACCCATCTGCCAGAAAAATCGACATGAGGTAACCCCTGGTATCCGTGTCCCCTCCACTATTTCTCCCCGGAAGATCCTCGGATCCCATCTCTTACATTCTCATTAAAAGATGCTAGCTGATGCTAATATTTCTCATGACCTCGCCGCCATACTGTCCTCCGGTCCCGTTCCCCCGGGGATCATGACCGCCACGTGATTCCCATTCAGCAATATCTCTGCCTTCAACTCTTTCTTCACCACTACGCTCTTATCCCTCGGATCGGGCGAGTACTCCACAGCGTCGTCGAGGACGAGATTGACATAGTCGTCGAATCCGCGGAGTATGCCCGTCAGCTCGGTCTGGCCCCTCATGAGGATCCAGATGGGCGATCCGATCGCCTTGTCTATCAACTCCAGGGGGAGGATGCGGTTAGACATTGTTGCGATATATGTTTATCCAACAGGATCGACTTTGATTGGAAATGACGGCTGACAGCAGGCAGCGACAGCACACAGCGCGTTGAGAGGTCGACAGGAGAGACGCGACCGCGAGAGATCGGAGATTTTTTTAGTCAAAACCTCAAGATTTCTCAACGAGACTACTGCTGTTGGCCCGGAGCACGACGGCGGTCGCGAAGAGGAGTCAAGTGATGGGCCTGATTGCAATGCTTCTCAACGGCAGCGCGAGCAGCGATTTGATGGAGCGGGTTCGACTTCGATACCTACGGATGTGAATTAATGGCCGAGGCGCGAAGCCCGGCCACTCCCGGCCATCGGCCATCGCCATGGCGCATTTGCGCGAGTTTGCGCGTTTGCGGCGGTGGCAGTATCAGCAATTACAATGAACAGAGGAATAGTAGTATTTTTACATTTGTGGCGGGAAAGAGGATATCTTCTCATCCCTCCTGCACGCGCGTCTTCCATAGGTATGTAGATATCTTATGTACATGTCAATTGTCATTGGTCATTCCATTCATGTTGATGAGTATGAACTCTGTTGCTATGGCTCGTCCTCTTCTTTTGCTGGTGTGGCTCGCCCCATACTTCCAAACGATCGTATCAACGGAAGCTTTCGTGCCGGTACCGTTGACGTTGTCAATATTGCGTACCCAGGCACTCGCCGCTGCTCGCGATGACTCGTCGTATTCCTCCAACGAGAGGAAGCCGTGGGACTTCTTTCGTTTCGTCAGCCAGAGCTCCAAGTTTGTGACTCCGCCACCCCTTCCATTTATTGGCAGCGGAGTGAAGGGTGGCATTAGAAAGATTGCACCAGGTAAGACGACTTGAGTGTTATGATGGGTACCATCTGGTACCATATCCGTACATTCGTTGTAATTTGTTCTTCTTACCTTCCGGGCCCGAATCAAATCATTTACAGGCGATACTTTATGGGCTCCTACCTCATCGGAAAATTTCTGCAATTTTGCTCCTCTTGACGATGTTGTGATGGGTGGTGCATCGTCCTCCTCTATTGATAACAATACAGGAATGTGGACAGGTACGGTTACGGATGCAAATAATGGGGGCTTCGTTGGGATTCGAAGCACTCCCTTCACAAATGGTTTGTCATTGGATATGAGCGGTTGTAAAGGGGTGGAGCTGAGGTTGAGAAAGGGTGATGGGCGAAGGTTCAAATTTGTCGTTCGCGATTCCACTGAGTTCAATGGTATTTGCTGGACCACTGAGTTTGATTCTGGAGGTGTGATCCGCATTCCTTTTAGTATGGTCGTACCAACAATCTTTGCCAAAACTGTGGATGGGAAGACATTTCAAGATACAAATGTGGTAGGATTCCAAGTGGCATACTCGAAGTTTGAGTATGATGGGCAACTGAACAAGAAGTTTCAGCTGGGTGATTTTGCTCTGCAAATATTGGAGTTGAAGGCGTATTGAGCTGTGCTGTAAATGGGGATGAGATACATTATGACTAGTATGATATGTACTGTTGCTTGAATGACTTCATAGCTCAACAGTCGCAGCACCAATTGTCCCGATTTATTGCACGCTACGGTTGGTTGAGTCTCTTAGCGGGTAGTTCGGAAGGTGGCGCGCGTGACAGAGGCGTGAAGAGATCTTCTGGGCATATTGGACAACGTACCTATTGCATTGCCAACCATCTCACCTCCAAAATAAGATAAGAACCTTTCTGGTGTCGACCCAATATAAAAAATATTACTTTAGATCTGATTTCATCAATTCTCTGTCATGGACTCTTCGAAGAGGATGAATGAGCGCTGCAGCACTGATGCGTGTCAAGCACTGGCAGCAATGTGGCTGTTCGCATTGTCAGGACATCTCTTTCTGATGTCCTGCGAAGCCGTCATCATGGTGTTCTCTAGAGAAACTTTGCCCAGAAGATACCTATTTGTTTGGTTCCTATTCATCTGGACGAGGAAAATAGCGTTGACGACAGAACGGTTTGGGTTATTTACATTCCGTTCTTGCGCTGGATCCAGCTGGCAACGTGAAGTCCCCAGGCCATGGGTCCTCCGAATCCCTCAACGACGTAGTACCACTTAACCCAGGCACCGCTCTCAACGGCACCGGGCTCCCGGAGGAGAAGTCCAGACTGCACGCAGGAGTACGCGCAGACTCCGAGGGAGATCATGGAGAGGATGGCCAGGGTGCTGGAGGGCATCTTGGACATGATGGGTCCGAGGACCTTGGACGGGGGGTACTCGCCCTCCCAGGTCATGTCCTCAGCCATGGCGAGAGAGGTGGTGGTCTCCTCGGCGACAACAGGCGCGAAAGACACCTGGTTGACGCGAGTCGCGGTCTGGGCGACCGGGACGAAGGCCGAGGACAGGGCCACGATGGCAGCGAGGAGGATAAGGCTGAGCTTGGCCATTTTGGACTGTGATTTCTGCGTGGGTCGTGGATTGCAACGACGGGTTAGAGGTCGATGGAGACGTCAAAGAAGAGGGAAGTCCAACCAGACGCATGTTTCACGGGGCAGCAGCGAGTTAATTCAGACAGTCTCAAGCCTAGAATTGCAGTCAGTTCGAACCCACAGCCGCTACTCCAGCCAACCCTCCCACGCAGACGGCCCGACGTGGGCGCGAGGGCATTTGCTCTGAATCTGCCGCCTCGCATTCACCCCATCCAGTCGTCAGGAACCACCCAACGCGGTCACGGTCTTCCAGCCTCCGTCCAGCCGCGCCTAGGTCTACTCCCCACCCGCGTTGCCGCCTCCGCTTCCGCCGCCATGGTCACCCACCTGAGAAGCAGTAGAAACAATGGATGCGGGGGTGTTGCTCGTCGGCAAGAGAGGATGTTCAGGCCTGTGACGTGTGGGATCTTCGTAGGATGTACTGATTCCTTACGTGCACTCTTTAAGATTTGCGTTCAAGTTCAGTTGTGGGGCGCGCGGGCGGGGGCGGGGCGCGGACATAAATTTCCTGGTCGGACATATTGTGCAGCGAGAAAATATCCAAAGAGGGTCCTACAATACGTCCATAGGTAACCCCCTTCTATCTACACCTTACTTTCAAGAGAGTCGTAGTATGGTACCTCATTCTGGCCTCCATGGCCCAAGTAATGTTACAAACTACTAGTATGGGTCCTAAACCAAATGTATGTTGCCCTCAAACTCAAACACGTTCGGGCACTTGGATCCAGGTCAAGGTGCAGCAGCCTGCCGCTGCCGATGCCGAAGTTGGACAAGCAAAAAGAAGGCCAATTTTCAAAAAACAAGGTGTGTTAGTGACTGCTAGGCTGGGGGTGGTCTCTACCTTAACTCAGCAATGGGAAGAGTCATTTTAAATGTAAATGGGAAAAGTGTTATGGAACTCTCAACAAAGTCTAGGATGATGCTGGCGAAAATGCATCGGTTCGGTGTAGCGGTAGTAGCGGGTCATTTTTTGCACTTGTATTACCCGTTTCAAACCAGTGCACAAGAATCGACGATTTCAAAATAAATTTAGGCGATCAACTTTCGACTTTTTGCGCAAACGTCGAATCTGGCCAAAATGCCACTGTTCATGCTCTCGTCGTCTCCGTTGCCGCGGATCGGACCCGCGAACGCTGCCGATCGATTGCCGTCGATCTCGTCTATCCGCAGACACCAAGACCAAGATCTTGCTTGTCGAGCATCGAATACTGTCGCTCAAAGGGCTGCTTTTTGCTAGATTTCCCATCATTTTGTATTGAGATAGACATGCGCGCATCATGCGTGCGCTTGCCTGTGCATTCAAAAAAATGAACAAAAACAAAAATGAAGTATGAAGTCGAAAGCGGCTCATTGAGCTGGTGGCGGGGGGCATCAATGGCCGAAAAGCAAGATCTTGGTATCCATTGATAGAGGAGGACAAAGGCACTTGATCGGCAGCAGTTGCAGGTCTGATCCACAGCAAGGGAGGCGACGAGAGCACGAACAGTGGCATTTTGGCCAAATTCAGGGTTTGCACAAAAAGTCAAAAGTCGCCCGTCTAAATTTATTTTGAAATCATTGATTCTTGTTGGAACGGGTAATAAATGGCTCGCAATGCACTTTTTAGCCCTTATGCTTTTGCACCAACATTCATCGGCAATATGGGAATTTATTGGCTGCGGGAGACCACTATGGCACTGTTTGTTTGTTTCCTGCCAAAATATCAGCAAGTGTTAACTGGTTTGGGGCGACTTATTGTAATTGTGCATTTTGCCCGTTTTGTGGAAATAACAAGGGGGGAGTCGCCTAGCAAAAACTTTGCATGTGCTTATGTAGCCGCCCCAGGCCAATACTATGGGTCCATGATTAAACCCAGGCAACATTGATCCCAACCAAGTGCAAAAAACAGGTTTAGTATGGTTTGTGGTACTCTTCGGCCCTTAGTTATGGGGCGGGAGGGACACAGAAGAACCAAAAATGGCTGTAAGGTGTAGAATTCTAACGTTACGGCTTTTTCGAAAATTGTCTAAGTGTAGAATTCTACGTCTTCGATCATGGGGGGCTAATAGAGGTATGGATGGTTCAACCCATAACCATAACCCATTGTACCTATCCCACCTATGATATGTTGCATGCACCTACCACATGCAGCCAGTAGAGAGTGGGCAATGTAAAGCCCAATACCAATACTTTGTTTTGTCAATAATACTACTGGCTACTAATACTAAGTCGGGTGTACACTCACATATCCCACCCTGTTGAATGAGCTATTAGTTGTATTCACACAAAGAAGCTTAACCCCTGAGAGGAATGAGAGACGGTGAGTTGTCATTGTTGGAGGCTATATTTCTAGACTACATGGTCCTTCAGCCTCCCTCATGAGACACAGTGGATCGCTTCACCTGCTCCCAATCCCCATAAGATCATAATATCATACCTACTAGAAAATTATGACTACAAAGCTAATTCTAGGTCACAGACAAGTCTTTCTTTTCCGTTGCTATGCACCAGAGCAACCGCCAGAGCGATAAGGCGTACCTCTTCCAAAAATGGGAAATTGGATCACAAACTGCCCAATGGAGAGGACGCCTGGCGGCGGCGGCGTCTAAAATGAATGCTGTCCTCCGAATCAACGGGGGGCAATGCAAGGACAATGGGTTCAGCAGGACTGTCGTGAGAGCGGACAGAGGCGGCAGCCGCTAAAGCTAAAGAAACTTCCACCTCCTCTGCCCATAACTGGCAATCTACAGCAGGGCCCAACCCCAGGGTGAAAAGTCAACGTCGATGAGAGCTCTATTAGTATCAGAATGAAGCAGATTGTCAGCTTGGATGTCTACCCACGCATGGCAGAGGCATCACTCGAGGAGGTTGTGCAATCCGAGGCAATCTTGCAATGCCATGATGGCCCAGATGGCCGGATCAAAGGGCAAGAGGTAGTGCATACCATTCGATTTAGTTGTGATCAGTTATGATGGGGGAAGCAAGGTGACCCACCACCTACCACCTAGCTTTCCCCGTGCTTTCAAAATTCGATCGGAATATAAGCTAAAAATAAGCGCGCTCTCTTGCCATGTGCTTCCCGAAGTTTTCGAGAATGTCTGTCACCTCTACTGTAGGAATCAGTACTAGGATACCGAGAAGTAATTCAACGGATGATGATGAAAACTAATTTTGAAATTTGAAATTTTTCACCTACCATCGTACACGATAATATGAAAATGGAAGTCATTGAACACGTCATGAAAATTATTTCAAATTAAACCTGTTTAGCATGGAGGGTGCGGACTGCAACTAAATCGAATGGTAGTGGAAGCGCTATGGCAGGAGCGGTCCACTGCTGCACCAGCCACTCTCGGAGCCGAACAACGGAGGTCTCAAAGAGCGACAGCGAGAGATGTGATCCGCTGTCATGGGCGTGCAACCACAGCTGGGGCATTTATCCTCAGTTACACCATCAATATGTCAAAGCTGGTGGTCATGTTCATGGAGCCAGAGACTCTTTGTCACCCAGACCGCAAACATCAAACATCTCTGGGACTGACAAGAGTACCTTTTCCATGCCGCCAAAGTGGATACTGTGAAAATCGTCGCGTCAGAACAAATTATTGCATTGGTAGTACTCGGCTTGTCCCCATTGGCGCAAAATTGCAGGCAAAGCCAAGCCCATGGTATTGGTGCCACCACTTGGATGGCCATCTCCACCTATGGGAGCAAAAGGAAATGTAGCGGTCTGACTAAATCCACATCCCCAGAAACAAATTAGCATTAGACAGAAACATACACCCATTGGTAATGTGACAATCAATTTTGATCAGAACCCTCTCCAAAGCTCATCATTGTTGCCTCAGGTACCCATGGCAACAATGGAGGGCATGGGATAGCAATGCTTCACATGGTTGC
>JALLBE010001577.1:0-12233 GCA_036939795.1 Thalassiosira mediterranea | reverse complement strand
CATGTTGTGTGCAACATGCTGTCTACATATTATTGCTCCAACAAGATCTCACTTATACGGCGATGCATCACGTACTTCATGTCACGTTACGATACCTCGCAGCCCCCAGCGCCATCTACCAGGACATACGAAATCCTCCCACGGCTATAAACATCATCGACTTCATACCTCGCGCGCAGACGCTCTTCCCTCCGTCCATTGCACCTCCGTCGCTCCTTCGGGCGGAAGTGACCACCACCGCATCTTCGAGGGCCGGTAGGTCCGAGAGAGTTGGGCTGACATTCGATGCCGTGAAGCTCAGGCCGATCGAATTGCTGGGACAGAAGGTGGACAATCTACCTCCGCTGTCGGTGGATCTCACCTGGCAGAGGGATCTGGTGGAAAAGCTGGTCGAGGTCGTTCCTGGATTGGATAGCTCGCAATTGGGAATCAGCCAGAATGCGGACCCCGATGCCCCAGGATACTTCGACGTGGAGTACCTCGACGACGAGCTGCTCGTGATCAGGCAGCAGGCTCCCGGAGGTGTGTTCGCGCTGGTGAGGGTCGATAGCTGCGATCCGTAACTACCAGTACGAAGCAACGCAGACTACATGTGTTAACGTTGTAATTATAAGTCTATCTTTCCATGTGAAACGGATCAAGATCAGCTCCGTGTGGGACGTAGGCAAAAGTTCCAGAACAGGCAAAGGGCAATCTTCGTGAAGCAGTAGCAGTCGCCAAGCAACCAACTGGGCCATACTCAGTAAGTCCAAGTTGCCTCAAGCCAGAGCTACAACACAAGCGCTGCAACTCCGATTTGAACTGCAGAGAGATTCCTCTATGTACATCATACCGCAGAGGGGACTGGCACTGGCGCTGCAGAGCAAACAGCTAGATAGGTACGACGAAACGACGATAAAGCGTCTCGTTTGCCCGTTCGCCGTTTGCCTCAGCCTATCCGCCCACAAAGTATCGCCAATAGAACCATTGACGACACAGTTCCCACAATAAAGTTCAATGAGATGGATATTCGCCAAAATATGCAAATTGCGTCAGGCAATCGCGATCTGCCCAGCAATAGCGGTCAACGTGTTCATTCTCGGATCTTCGATCTTCGATCTTTTACACCGTCGTCGCCGCCGGGCGCCGGGCACTTTCCATTGACCCCGACCTCCGCTCCGATGAACGTGGCTTCGGCGCTCGTCCGGCGCAGGGGCCTCCTGGCGCTGGCCCTGTCGTCCTCGCTCCGCGGCGATGGTGCGTCGTGCTCGCTCGCGTTCCAGCACCGAGTCTCGCGTCGGGCACCTCCGTCGTCATCGTTTTCGTCGTCGTCTTCGATCCGCGTCGTCGGCGGCGGCATTCGCGCGGCGTTCGCCACCGCCGCCACTACCGGCGCCGGCGGCGGGGGCTCCGACGATCCGTCCCTGACGAGCGGCGAGGACGACTACGAGTGGCTCAAGGGATCGCGTCCAGTGCGGATACACGCCCGCCTCTACCGCCCCGACGACGGCGAGGGGGGGGGCGGGACGAACATAATGGGATCCTCCGCCGTAACGAAGATCGTGCACTTCCAGCGACACGGGCAGGGGACGCACAACGAGCTTTGGAGGGAATGGACGGAACGGACGGGGACGCCCCCGGACCTATCGGAGATGGATCCCGAGAAGAATCCGATGCTGAGTCCCGAGGTCGTCGACGCCGACCTCACGGATAAGGGTCGAGGCCAGTGCGCCGAGCGCAGGGCGGAGGCCGGGGCGCTCGACGGTCTGGAGCTCGTCGTGTGCAGCCCCCTCGCGCGCGCGCTGCAGACGGCTCATATAACGTTCGAGGATCACCTCCCCCGCGCGGGGGGACGGAGCGTCCGGTGGATGGCCCACGAGGCGGTGCGGGAGGAGCTCGGGACGCTCCTGTGCAACAGGAGGAGACCGCTGAGCGAGACGGAGCGGGAGTTTCCCCGAGGTCGATTACACGCACTGCTCGGCGTACGGGGAGGAGGACGCCGTGTGGAACTCGCACGCGGAGAAGACCGCCGTGGAAAATGGAGGCGTGCCCGCGAGGGAGACACGGTGGACATGAGCCACAGGGCGTACAGCTTTTTGGTGAACTTCGTGAGGAAGAGGCCGGAGAGGGAGATAGCGGTGGTGGGACACTCGGCGTGGCTGCTGGCCATGACGGGGGCGGTGTTGGACGTGGTGCCTGAGAACGTTGAAGCGATCAGGCCGATGTTCGGCCAAGCCGAGCTGAGGAGCATGGAGCTGGTGTTCTTGGAGCAATGACGCCGACACGAGTCGCTGCATGGGCCGCAGGCAAAGGACATGAAAGCTCTCCAATGTGATGTGGTGCCCATAGTGGTGCCTCTGCGAAGATAGAGCGACCTAGCCACTGGTTACCACATGAAAGGATGCAGACACCCGACAGCAATCTATGTGTCAAAATCGAGGGTGAACATACGCCAAAATAAAGTCACTGATGGCTCCTGCAATGGACAACACCTTTTACGGAATGCACGTATGAAGGACGGTTGCCCAATTTTAGACACTGGTAGAATCGGTAACACTTCATCTGGGTTCACACAACCCTGGCACAACTTAGTCCAGTGAGCACAAGAATATGGCGCCAGTAATGCTAATAGCAGAGTCCTAAATATTTTCACTTGTCTACGCACGCTGGCGGGGCTCGCTCCGTCGATCATGCTAGTGGTTGGCAAGTCTGGCGGTTGAAGGTTGACTTCTGGAGATTGCGGCAACTGCTCGCTGATACTTGGCAGTGGGGAGGCTTCAGATTGTGCAGTCAAATCTGGCATGTCAAACTCAGTGGCCGGAGACGCAGCCACCACGTCTGGAGTGCTCACTTCCTTGATTGCGTTGGTCAAGGGCAAATCTGGTGACTGTGGTGGATCAATGTTGACCTCTACTGATTGAGTGAGTTGCATGCTGGAATCTTGCAATGTTGAGGTCTGTGACTGCGGGGTCATCTCGGGAACGCTGCAATCAGCGACTGGCGCCGTTCCCTCCAGTCCAGCATCGCTCGAGCCGTCGGCCAGGTTTGCGTTGGGCAGTTCTGGCGCCACCGGCGGTTGCAGTGGTTGCACACTAGATTCTTGCATGGTGGCAGCCTGCGATAGTGGGGTCACATCGGGGGCACTAGTCTCGACAGAGGGCGCCGTCGCGATGACCTCTTCTGTCTTCGCTGCAACAACTGGTTCAACGTAAGGCGACACTGACACTTGCGGCATGACATCTGGGGAATGAAGCGCTTGAAGCTTCACTTCTGGCATCGTCGGCGGCTTGACGTCGACCTCCGACAGCTTGCTCTTGACCGACGAGGCCATGCCTGCCATGGTACCAGCCAAGCCGGCGCCAACGGTCTTGACCGCCGGACCCAACTCGGCCACGCCAGTCTGCATCGCTCCTTTGATATTCGGCCCCAGTCCCGCGAGGCCGTCTCCTACGCTCGATGCACCGCCATGGAGGGCGCTCTTGACCGCCGGTCCGAGGCCCCCCACACTTTCCCCGACGGACGCGCCGCCGCTCCGTAGCGCATTCTCGGCCGCCGGCCCCAACCCGGCGACGCGTTCCCCGGCGGCCGCCGCGCCGCCTTGCGCGGCGCCCCTGACGGACAACTCGAACGACGCCAGGCCGGCCCCCGCGGCCGATGCGCCGCCCTGGGCCGCGCCCTTGACGGTCGCGCCCAGCCCCTGCAGGCTTTCCCCCGCCGCGCGCGCGCCGCCCCGAACGGCTCGCCCGATGGCGTCGCCCGCGGCCTCCGCCCCGCCCCTCGCCGCGCGCCCGGCCGCCGCCCGCCGCCGTCCCCGCGTCGGCGGCCTCCCTCGTCGCCCTCGCCGCCAGCTCTTCCGCCGACTTCGACGCCGAGTCGGTGACCACGAGGCCCCGTCGAAGAATGGCTCGAGCTTGGGGTTCGACTCGCGCAGTTCGGAGAAGGCGTGCGAGGTGGCCGCGTTGAGATGGACCCGTCCCACGCTGGACACGTCCAGGCTGTACCTGGGAAGTCGTTCGCGGAGCCGCTCATGTCGGGCGCCACCGAAGCCACGTAATCCGTTGCCCGGGCGACGACGCCATCCAGGCTGGCACCACCGGGTTCTGCAATGACTTCGTCGACGCCGCTGGCCGTGGCGACCGGGGGGTCCCTACCAGCGGCCTCCAGCGGCGAGGGGAGGCCATGGTCTCGATGGTTGTCGAATGAAGCCGCTTCGCGGCGAATATGGGGAATTCACTCGGGGCAACGATCGCGATCGAAGTGAAAACATAATTTCAAAATAAGTATCAATTAGGTAGTGACTATACTAAACGTGCGCCCCTGGTCGTTCCCTATATATTGAAGCAGCAGACGGCCCCTCGTGAGAATTCGCTTATTTTCGTTTATTTTACGCGTGAATTCGCTTGGACTCGCGTAAAAGCAAGCGAAATCTCGCATAATTGGCAGGCGACAATTGTTGGACTCTTGGTAGTAATTTGAAAATAATTATGATCTGGCCCCGGCCGGCCGATTTCTTTGGGCTGATGGATGAGCCAATCGGAGTGAGGGCCAATCGTCTGTCCGTCGTCGGCGAACGTGCACGCGGCGCACGCACGCGGCGCACACTGCCGCTCGCACACGCGCCGACGCGGACGTCTCATTCTTCGTTGGGAGGTCGCGACGATGGAGATCGCCGCGATGCTACGCGGTAGCTGCTGTGGGTTGGCTGGCCGTCCCGAAAGATCTCACACTTCCAGCTCCATAGCCGCGGCGACGGCGACGGCGACGGCGACGGCGACGGCGACGGCGACGGTTTCATTTGCCACGATGATTACACATGATCACTCGTCCGAACTGAACTGTGCGGTAGCCAAGAGACGTCGCATCGCCTGCGATCATTCTTTGAATAACTTCGTCTCGCAGACGAGTGGAAACTCGGTCACCGCCAACAAAGAGACAATGGAGTCCGATCTCGCCGCTGCCGAATCAGATGCAGTCTCAAGACCCCGAGTGAGGTTTGCCCAATTCAGCGAGCTCTATATGATTCCCATGGATCAGCAGGCACAGAAGTGGTTTTCCCAAGAAGAGCAAGACTTGATGGGTCAGGCATTGGCCGCAGACATCGAGAGGCTCGCGCACGTGATGCACAGTACGCCCCCCGGCATGATCGACCGGGACCAATTGTACGAGTGCGTGGGGATCGAGCCCTACGTCTCGCCGGGGATGATGGCCCGCGTGGCGGAGAAGAGGCGGGCGCACAACGAAGCCATCCTCATCGCGCAGGCGATTTACTCAGGGGACCACAAGATGCTCTCGAAGGTATCGGAGATGAGCTCTAAGTGGGCATGCGAAAGGGCGCACAAACTCGCAAAACGTTACATCACCCAACTGATTTGATGTTGAGGTGCATAGTGTTGTATAGTATTGGTTCCTTGTTTATCTGTTCATATTACATAGATCACTGTATAGAAAAACAATTGACTCATAGATTGAATCTGCACTCAAGCAATCTATCAGTACAGCTCGTTCTTCAGTCCACCTGCCGATGTCAGGAACAGTAGCTCGAAGGTGTTACATCTTTAAATAGTAAGGTAACATAAATGGCCGTACGTACTCAAGATTTTCACGGCCACATAGCTTGAGGTACACTACACTCCATAGTTAGGGGTTGCCGCAAAACGTTACGTCACCCAACTGATTTGACATTGAGGTGCATAGTTAGTGTTGCATAGTATTGGTGCCTTGTTCATCTATCACTGTATAGAAAAACAATTGACGCATAGATTGAGTCTGCACTCAAGCAATCTATCAGTACAGCTCGTTTTTTAGTCCAGCTGCCGTTGTCGGGTTCAGTAGCCTCGAACTTCGGCATGTTGGCCCTTCCAGGTCGAAGGTGTTACATCTCAACATAGAAAGGTAACATACATGGCCGTACGTAGGCCACATTGCTCGAGTAAACTACACTCCATAGTTATAGGGGTTGCCGTTACTATCCGCTCTCGAGCATTTTACCAAACGTCCGTCTTCCTCGTGGCCGTGAAAACTTGCGACTTCTTCCCCTCCAGCCCCTCGTCCAGCAGGGCCTCCACCGCAGCCCTCGCGGCGTCCCTCCTGTTTATCCTCTTCTGCATCCCGTCGTCTTCGCCCGATGATGATGATGATGCCCCGCCTCCTCGCCTCGGCGGCGGAGCGCTGCCCACGACGCCGTCCACCACCGCGGTGTCCTCCCCCGCCGCGGCGTACTGCAGCTCTTGCCCCTCCTCGACGAAGTTGTCGTCGTACTTCCCCATCTGCAATACGCTGAACGACACGCTCGGGAATTCCTCGAGGGCGATTCGCTCCCCCTGTCTCTTGAGGCCGTTGAACTCGCCGAACGGCGTCTCGAACTGGCCGAAGGCGTCGGGGGACGTGGAGACCAACACGAACTGCGTGGGATCGGTGGGTTGTGGACCGGACAAAGCCTCGCCCTCCAGCCTGTCCTTCCACCTCCGCTCGGATGCGGCCGCCGCCATCCCCTCGAGGACGTTGCGCACCCCCTCGATCTCCACCCGTCCCTTCGTCGGGCTCGCCACCGCCCTAAAAAGGAAGGCGGCGTTCAGGCTCGCCACGGCCCGGGGACGATTGCCCTCGAAGTCCGTCGCGCAGAAAATGACCGCGTCGACGTCCTCGGTGATCGTGCGGACCTGGACGGGATCGAGGAGCTCCACCTCCACTATACGAAGCTTGTTCAGGTTGTATCCCGACATGACCTCCGGATCGTACATGAACGAGGCGTTCCGCTCGTCCTCGCCGGACCACGCCGCGCCTATCGTCCCTATCCCGTCCTCGGCTCCCACCTCGTACGAGAGGCGGCCGTATCCCCGCGTGGTGGCTTGGCCGACGTAGTGCACGGCGGCCACGACCTCCTTGACCTCCGGGTGGGTCCTCAGGAGGTGTCGCGTCACCATCGACCCCAGGCGGCCGTTCGCGCCGAGTATCAGCACCGACTTGTTCTTCAGCGACTTGCCTCCTTCCCCCTCCGCGGGCTCCGGCGGGACGTCGTCGTCGTCGTCGCTACCTCGCTGCTCCTCGATGCGAGCCTGCCTCCGGTCGCCGATCTTCGATTCCATCTCGCGGATCTGGTCCCGGAGCTGCGCCGCCTTCTCCTGGAGGCGGCGGGCCTCGTCGTTCTCAGGGCCGTCGTCATCGGCGGCGGCGGACAGGGGTAGGCGTTGCCGCGGCTGCGACGTGCGGGATGGAGCGAATGCCTCCGCCGACAACAGCGCGGCGGCGGCGAGTAGGAGCGACACGGCTCTCGCTGCCATCATTGCGGTCATCAATTTGTTATTTGTCTCCACCAGATATGTAGAGCTCCCCGTCCCGCCCGCCCACCTACGGCTGTATGTTCGATCTTCATGGTTCTTCAGCGCCGTCGGCGTCCATTGTAGTGGGGGTAAGCATTATTATTTTTCAAATATTTTTGGGTTTAAAAAAGTCTTTGATGTATATATATGAAGAGTTATAAATTTAATAAAACTTTCTTTTGTGTATTCAATAAAAACACTAACTTTAACCCTGAGGAAATATCTTGACGCGTCAGCACGACGTCAGCAGAATAAATAGCGGCGAACCACGTAAAATCGGAGATTCAAGCCAAAAAGTGTCAATTTATGTGATCGAAATTATCGGATGTATGATAATGAACTGCCTAGATCATAGCCTAGATGCTCACATAAATCGGCACTACATTGGTGATATAGGAAAAAGTGTAAATAGATTTATTGAAAATATTTTTTCACTCTATCATATCTCGCGATATTCCTGCAACAGCTGCCAAACTCCCCAGCAAAAAAATCGCGTGGTTGTTCTCTCACAGTTGGTGTCAGGCTGGTAGATAGGTGTCAGTCTATCGAAGGTAATACAATACAAGAGATTCTGGTAGTGCTCTACCATGTGATAGATTGCCATCAGACCATAACGAATCATTGCCATCAAAAAACATCTGCCATTGCCGTCCATCCGAGAAGATCTCACACTTCCAGCTGGCGACGGCGACGGCGACGGCGACGGCGACGGCGACGGCGGACGGCGGCATCAATAAACGCCATGAGGATGAAGTATTCGTCGTATACGCCGGCATCAGCGGCCTTGCTCGCCCTGGCCGTCCTGTCGGGTACGACCCGACGACGAGGAGCGCACGCATCATCGCTGATGGCGTCGCTCTCGCGCCATATATCCGCCTCGACGAGGACGCTTGCCTTCTCCCGCGAACGGTGTCGACACGATGGTGATCTACGATCTTTCATCCTGTCACATGATTCTTCGGCCTTGTACGAATTACGCGGCGGGGCGGGTGGGGAAGGAGACCCTTCGTCCCCCGACGCACCATATTATGGTTATGAGGCCCAGCAGCAGCAGCAGCAGGAGATGGCTGATCCCGGCGGTTACCAAGCGTCATCGACCGGCCCGCCTGCCGCTATGGCATCTGATGGCGGGCAGTACAACATGCAAGCAATGGGGTCGGACCCTCCCGTCGGTAGCGATCCAATGTTCGAATATAGGGAGTCGGTGGAAGATAGGATAGACGCTTGGAGGAAGCAGCAACAGCAAATTCAGCAAAACCAATCCGCCGAGCAGGCGGCCTCCGTCGTCGACGAGAACGGAACGTTCAAGCTATTCACCACCGTCTCCCGCGCATCCGTCTCGCTCTTCTTTTTCATCCTGATGTGGCGCACGGTCCACCACTACGAGCTGGCGGACGCTTCCTTCGGCGGTGCCGGCAGGAATCGAACGTTCCGATCCGCGCTGACCCGAACCGTGGTGGTCACCCCCCTGGTGGTGCTCTTCCTGGGCGAGATGATGGGGGCGGTGCTCGGGCTGGCCGGGGGGAGGGGAATCGGCGGCGTCAGCTCGGCCTCGCACGCCACGAAGAAGCGGCTGAAGGGCGTGCTGAATCTGCACAAGGGCGTGGAGCTGGGGATGATGAGCTACAACGTTTTCAGGCTCGCGATATGGCCGTCGCGGTATGTTACGAGGGAGATATACATTGGAAGGATCATTTCGAATTTCTTCTTCTTGATGCAGGCCCAGCTGTACACGAAGCTCAATTGGTGAGTGGTCATGTTACAGAATGCATCGATGGATGGAGTTGAAAATCAGTCCAGCAATGATGTTCTCATACATTGAATTTGCATTGATACCATGTGTTTATATTTGCGCACCTTTTTCAGGGATGAAGTGACGCAGAGTTCCATTGGAGATGCGGGCTATGTCACAGAGTCTTATTACGATGACTACATACCTGATGAGCCCGAAAGCTGGAGGAATGATTCATTCTCGCAGTCAGATTCAGCTGGCGATTATGGACAATATGCACGGAATGTCCCTCCTACACAACAACAGCAACAGCAGTGGCAAAGCGACCAATCAAATTACGAAAGAAATTATGGTGAGGATTCCAGTGGTTGGAGCCGATAGCCATTTTTTGTTCCATAGACTATGTTGGGAGTGAGACAGCTGAACATCATCCGTGACAATGGAACAAGATGAATCGATGTAGGATTTCTCAGTCTTGGGGCCGGTGTTGGTTTCAGTCGAAATCAGTTGACAGCTTGTGGTATTCACAAGTTTAGAGTAACTCTCAAGTTTCAAGCAATATCGTTTCTTTGTCTTTGGTATCTTGCGAGTTTAGGTGTAACAATTTACTCCAATAATGATGTAGCGGCCATGCTCATTATGCACAGCTACCTGTTATAGGATACCACATCGATGAGAGAACAAGGTTGAAAATCACCGTGTAGTTGTGTTTTTTGCTTGCATCTGCCATGCTATATTTACAACAATAGCATAACTCGAGTCACCTCCAAAAGACTTGCTGCGCCATGCATACTGGTCATGTCACGCCACAGATTTATAACACCATCATGGTCACAGGTTCAAACAAAACGACGGATGATCATCTCAATACGACACAGCGAAATCCAGTCTGTCAAACTGAGAAATTGTAGGCAGCGCAGGAACAAGGTACTTGGTTGGATCATATGTTCATTTGTGAGAGTCTTGAGAAAGGAAGTAGCAGAAGTGGGACCTCACTCTAGATGCATACGTATTATCAAGACTTAACATACATCTTGTACCCGATATCCGTTTTTCATGAACATGTCGCATAAAAGTCTTCAGCTCGGCCTCACCGTTATTGATAAATTGTTGATCTAGGAAATTTATTCTGTACCCGAGCCAGCTTCATCGTCGTCTGCTAGCAGTATTTATGCCATGGTTTCCGCATGTCAACATAAGTAGTATGTTAAATCAGAGAGTTGAGAAGGATAGGTAGGGTAACAGTTCAAATGATTTGGTGATAAAACGAGGCTGATCACTATAGTTACATATGTACAATATTTCTTTCATGATTTGTGCTTCCTTTCGTAGTACAGATGTATCAATAAAATGATCCCATTTATTGAGTGAACTTGGGGTGATTTGAGGATGATATCCTGAGTCATGCTCTATCTGGCTGTCAACTGGATGGTTGAAGCAGAGTGATCCACGTATTTGTTGTCGTTGTGGCTGTTTCAGAGAGCATGAGGAACTCATTGGGCGGCCAATGTACCAGCGGTACATCTTGATGCAATGTTCAATTGGGAAGATGGAGCTGGGAAGGTGCATGAGGAGCACGGTATGTCTTGAGTTCGCTCCTCTCTTCTCGACCTTCGTGAAGATATCGGCAGGCGGAATGTTCAAATGTGCATGACGAACGAGATCGTCGTGGCCTGATCGATGGGCGAAGGGTTTCTTCGTATGTAGAGATTTCAAGTGATCCTGATCATCTCATCGGGGTATCAACGTAGTATCCCCAGCCAGCATTGGGAGCTGAAGAAGGTTGACGGGGCATGGAACATTCGCTAGAGGACGAGTCTGCAAGGGTTGAGAGATTGTTCGTGCATCGAGTTCTCGAAATGGCACTTCCCCAACCATCCATGGATCCGGTTGATCCGGTAGAACTCTGTGACGGGAGGCTTGCGATGGACCCAAAGGAAGAGGCAGAACACGAGGATGCCGAGGACAGCATGCAATCGAAGCTGCTCGCATCGAACGAGGAATCGAAGTCACTAAGCGAGTCGACCGCGCTCGTTGGTAGCGATTCCGGCGGCGGCATGGCCGTGATGCTGATGCTTTGCATTTGGTAGGCGAGTTCGAGAGAGCTCATCGTGGAGGTTGCTATGATGCGAAAGAAAAAAATTTGAGCTCGCTATCTAGAGAGGGCACGGCGGAGGATGAATGAATTCATGAAGCAAGCAAGGAGATAGCAAGGGCATGGACCATGCTTGGACCATGCACCTTCCACAGCGGGGGCAGCGGAATCGAGAATGCTCAATCATGTCGTGTGTGTGTGTTTTGCTGTGTTTTGATAGCTGAAATTGCGCTTGACGGGAAAAATCTGGTGAGGTGTCACGATCCAGTCAAGGCAAACTGCACTGATGTAAATACTCAGACACGCCACCTCAGCTTCTCCTGTCGCCAGACCCGACACATCAGCTTCGCTTCCCAACTCGCGTTATGTAATTGATCAGATCTTGTTGAAAAGACCTGTCCTACTAATTCTTTTGTTCAAGTTGTTACCCTTGGAGCGACATCAAGACCCTCTCAACACTCACACATGTGTCTCAAGAACTACAATGTGATAGAAAGTCGAAAAATGAAGTCAGATTTTGTCAGAATTCAGAGGTCACCAACAAACTATATGAGGTCCTACGTTAAGGATGAGATTTGGCTTGATCAGACTGTGTTCGGAGAGGAGCAGATGCTGGTGTTCGGAGGAGATCATCGAAAAAACGCATTAGCTTGTGACCACGTACTGGTCGTTGATTTGTTCCATAATCATCATCTCTTCAACTGTGAAGTTGCTTGTGGAACGAAGTAGGTAAGTCGTTAAGTAATTGTTCATGTTCCGTCTATGGGATACTCCCTTCAACAGAATTATTGTGAAGCCACTGCGTGCATGGGCATTGATGTTCCGCGCGCGGGCCACCATCACAAAGTACATCGCCAATAAGCGCACTCGGCCGGACAGACGGTGCCGATTTTAGGAACATATCGCAAAACCAAAATCTTCCAACGCTAACAAACTACATGTATTTCTCGTTTTGGCGGGAACGTCGCCAGCTTAGCAACGTCAACGTAAATTATTGTCGGGGAGAGCTAGGGGTTTGGGTATAGTGCGCTGATTTCGAGGTGAATGTGCGCAGCGCGCACGTGCGCCGCACATTTTTTACATCATGGTACAGTTCTACGTACGTGGT
>JALLBE010001575.1:0-10363 GCA_036939795.1 Thalassiosira mediterranea | reverse complement strand
CACTCCCGAGTCGAAAAGGTGGCGAGAATGTAACTTTTGAAAGATCCGGGATATAACAAATATTTAATATTTATTTTATTATTTAGTAATAAATAATTATTTATTTGGGATATTTTGAATAAACTTGATTTTCCATGGTAAATAAAAATTATTATAATGTCTCTTAAAAAGATACTATACATACGTAGGATCAAATAATATCTTTTGGCAGAGTGGATCTCCATTCTACCAAGATTCTACATGCCATATCAGTTCCAATGTACATCACGCTGGTGTCTATCTATGCTCAACTGCCTCCTCAATTTGTTTTGCTGCCCTGCGAACTGCGAACCCTTCATCCCGCCCGGGCAGTTGAGTACGTATTGGCCCTCCCAACAATTGGCCCTCGATTTACTAGCGATTTTTGCTCGTTTTGTTAGCGCGAAATCGAGGTCCCGATTTTACGCGCTCGTGGACTCCCGATTAAGAAAAACAACCCAGGGCCAATATTTACAGAATCTCACTTTTGTACCAGGCACGTATGTAGAATTGACCCAGGGCCAATTGTTGCGCGGCACACGCACCGCACGCATGCCGTCGTGATATTTGGAGAAAAGCCTGCATGTGATGTGCACGCTTTGCCGTCCTCATCTCGCTCGTCGTTCGTCGTGCGTCGTCCTCATCTCGCTCGTCGTGCGTCGTGTAGGTGTAGTGTGCGGCGTCGGGCGTCGGTCCCATTCCCCCGCCCGCCCGCGCTCGCTCGGTTGTATGTGTGCGTCGTCGCCCGTCCTCCACACACACGGATGCGTTGCTCATAAAAAACGCGGACAAATTATGATCCAATGGAAGACGATATCACTGAAAGGTTTAGGGCCAAGCTGAACATCGAACCAGAGTCGCCAATCGAACCTACGTCAACAACTTCTTCAGAACAGAGACCCGCGATGACCTGGGGCAACCAAAAGTCTCCTGTGAACGCCTCTGACTCGCAATCCGTCATATCCGAGACCAGCAGCCGTCGCCCCAACTTCTTTCAGTCATTTCGGAGGTCGACTAACGACAACGACTTTGACAATATCGACGATTACGGCGACGATAGGTCGACGACGAAAGGTACTACCCCGAGGTCATCCTCCACCAAAGCTTCCACTTCTTCTCCGCAAACCGATCCCTCGAAGCGCAAATCTATCAATAGGGTCATGTTCGGTGGAGGAAAGTCCGACGAGAAACAACCCGCCACGGGTTTCACCGACGCGGACGTCATCGCAGCCAACCAGAAGCTCCTCGACGCCATCGCTTCCGGCGACTACCATGCGTACGCGGAGCTGACCGCGTCGGACATGACGGCCATCGAGCCGGAATCGAACGGCTTCCCAGTCCATGGATTGGCCTTTCACAAGTACTACTTCGACCTGTACTCACATCCCAAAATGACGAGGAGATCGGACTCCCGTCCGGTTGTCCCGAACGTCGTCACGATGAGCAATCCTCACGTACGATGGCTCGGAGGAGGTAGCAGTAACAACGGATCCAGCGGCGAGGGAGGAGGAAGCGTAGCCGCGGTGATATCGTACGTGAGGTTGGATCAGACTACGAGCGAGGAGGCTGCAGAGGGTGGAGGCGGACCGACGACGAAGACGACGAGCGAAACGAGGATTTGGGAGAATAGGGATGGGAAGCTCATAAATGTGCACTTCCACAAGTCATAATATGGAGTCAGGGTCTTCAGAGCGCTTGATGTGATGCATCGTCACTTGACCAACCATCGAGACCACGCTCTTGTTCATGAAGAGCCTGAGTTCACAAAAGATTGCATTCGCTGCATGCGTTAGCATTTGTTCGAGTCTAGCCTCAAAGAACGTGTCGGAGATCAAAGAAGCTGGGAATCTAGATTTTTCGCAAGTCTACCATTGCCATGTTGCCTATCTTTGGTCAGGGTGCACGAATCATCCTAGCTTAGGACGGTATTGAACACAGTAAGGAACAGAGGAAGCAACCGACAGTGTGGTAGTACCTATTGTGTACCATCGCACGCAAATGACTCGAGGGATTTATTGTTGTCAAGCCAGACAGAGTTCCAAACTGTGTGTGAGCCTAGAGTCCAGCGGTAGCAGCCTCACCCTACCCAGTGCTCGTTTCGAACAGCTCAGACCAACCCAGATCAAAGATCTCGCTACATTACTACATACAGGGAAATGCGCTTGTTAACACAATAATATCCTTTGGCGAGATATGAATTCAGTGCAAACATATCCTAAATACTTCCTCGATCTTAAGCCTCCCTGTCTCATAACAACTCAATAGAGGAAGTTATGAACCAATGGCGTCATACCTCCCCAATGTAATCAGTCACGGCAGCAGCGGCAGTAAAGGCGGTTCCTGCGGCGGCGACCCCTCACATTACCATTGGCAGAGTCAAAGAGATCGCAGTTGACACCTTCTGGTTTGACGGCATCACAGTCAAACATGTCACAGGTTACCCCCTGAACAAGAGCACTGACGTCGCCCGTGTCATCACCATCACCAGAACTGCCACCACCAGAAAGGCTATCACCAGAGAGACTATCACCAGAAATGCTGTCGCCAGAGATACTGCCACTGGCGATTGTGCCATCTCCCAAACCCTGAGCGCGGGGCCTTTCACCCAGTGCAGCCGAGCTAGGCCTCCCAGTGCCATCACCCCTACCAGGCCTTCCTGATCCTCCTCCACCGAAAGGGCGAGATCCTCCGGCCTCACCCTTGGCGGCTAGGATGTCTTCCACAGACATGCCTTGGCAGCATGCACAGTCTAGCATCTTCTGGCGCCCTTCCTGCTTCGCAGCTTGCATATCTTCCTTGAGGTCTGCGATCTGTTCTTCAGTGAGGCCCGTCATGTCGGGACGCTCGGGCTTTTCAAAGGTACAATCAGAGTCCTCGTTGGCGACTGCACTGCAGTCGAAGTTGGGGCACTCGGTCTCTATCATGTTCTGGAGACGCCCAGCCTTGTCTCCTCCCCCACCTCCACTACCTCCACTGCCGTTACTGCCTCCCCCTTGACGGCGTAGGACGCGCGTTTCAACACCTGCTGCTCCAGCATAGTGGAGTGCGAGAAGAACGGAGACGGCAGGAAGGAAGAGTTTCATGATCAAAGTAGTAGAGAGAGCGATTTTATTGTATTCGTTGGATGGTTTGTGCTATCCAAGTTTGAGATTTGTGAGACGAGAGAACCAAAATGCTCACTGCCAGGCGTATTGCATGATAGCAATATTCATTCTGCTCCTCTTCGAAGTAGTACAGAGAGGAAACCAGACTGCAATACTTCAGATGCCACAATCAAAGGAGAACAGTATTCCAGAATGCAATTGCTACCAGTGTTGCTATACCCGTCGCCCACTTCCGCACATCATGTGATCCGCACGTCAATCCGAGTTTGAGTTTGAGCGTCCGTCGATGGGTCTTGAGTAACTGTGACCCAATGTCGTAGGTATCACACGTAGGATTCAATATTATAGTATATTCTTATTTCAACACCTCTCATCTGCCAGTTGCCCGTGTGCCAGTCGTGCCTTGCAGTCGAACCAGCGGTCGAACACATCGATGGAACCTTGGTCTGGAATGTGCGTCTACCAAAGCGAAGCAAGGTCACCCTCCATGGAACACCTTCTCGCTCTTCAGAAGACATTCCAGAGCACCGGCGGGCCCGGGTCAGCAAGGTCTCTCATACGGAACCTTCGACTTCGGTTGGTACACTAGAACACCGTTCTATTCAGGTAGCGCCTGACCGCCTCAAGAAGCTCAACGATGATGTGAGCATCATCGATTACTCCGATGCTGGCGATTCAATCAAAGAACCTCTCGATCCAAAATATTTTTTTGAAGAGCCAAGACCGGGCGTCTCTGTCGGCGATAATGCTCAGACCTATTGTGGCTGCCCAGCTTGTACTCAAGAGGAATGGGATGCTATGACACCGATATAGATCACTTGCGAGGAATTCCACTCCGAGAGAGTGGCAATTGATTAATCTGATGATACCATATGGCCTGGTCGTTGATTGCGCAGGAGCGGAAATTTGCATCTTGTGATCCAGCAACATGCAATGATACTGATCAGACCTATTGTAGCCGCCCAGCTTGTACTCAAGAGGTGTGGGATACACTGACACCAAAACAGATGACTTGTAGGGATTTCCACTATTTGATTATTCTGACGATATGGCCTGCTCGTTGATTGAGCAGGATAAGAAATATACATCTTGTGACCCAGCAACATGCAGCTAGGAATGGATGTTGAAAGTGTGACTTAAAGTTGATAAATCCGGTGAGAGATGCACTCATGTGGTATGTTGACCTTGGTGGTGAATGTGTATGACTCCAAGACGCAAAACGAGACAAAAATCCGCTCAGGGTCTTGCAAAGTAGGAGTGAAGAAAAAAATTCATAAATTGGCAACATATATGTATGGACTGACTTTGAGCTTATTCATATTATGTCAACCAATTTAAGTGGGGAGATAAAGGTCTGGTGTACAGAGGGGTGATGATCAGAGCTGAGACAAAATCTGGGTGTTGGCAGAAAGAGAAAGATTGCACATTCTATCCTGGTACCAACATTTCAATGATATCTGCAATTCCATGCGAGACGTTACTTTAGATGGTCTAGATTGATCACAAAAATATGCATCTACAAAATGAGTTCATTGATGTGGGCTTCAGTTGAACTTCTCCCATTAAACACACTTCTAGTGTCAACCCTGTATCATCAGAAGTTGGTTACCCATGGAAGTAGGTTCTACGCAAGGAGTGTAAGTCGTCCTGGCTGAAATCAGTTGGGTGGTCATATAAGTCTGTCTCCCTCCGTCTCCAATCATCTCCTGCATCACTAAAATCGACGAGGTACTCGTCATCCACAAGAACGAAGTATGAGGGCCGGAGAGGGAGACCCAAACCACACAGTGCATCATACGTTGCTTTTGCCATGAAGCATTTATCTTTACTCCTCGTGAGCAATCTTTCGAATCCAGCAAAAAGGAAAAGGCTTTCGATGAAGTACTGTTCAGAGTGTGTGAAAGGAGGAAATTCATATCTTTGGATGAGAATCTTCACCTCAGATATGACTGGAAGATTTCCTGCAAAGCAAGAGCACTTCGTGTCACCATCGAGGGATGGATTTCCATCTCTATCAGACATGAAGTCTTGATAATTCAAGATGAGACGATCAAAGTCGATTCGTTCTGACGAATAAAGTTCTTGGAACAGATTGCAGTATGCCTCTTTCCCGCCGGTCCGCCTCGCAATAATGTCTACCTTTTCTTCTGGAGTTAGGCAAATCTCATGACAAATGCTGTCGTAAGCATCATGAAAGGTTTCGCCTCGGAAATTTGCACATCTAATCTGACAGGCTTGGTCAATATGGATGGAAGAGCAAATTGTAGTGCAAAAATGGCATCCAGTTTCATTCGAATTGTATTGCACGCCACGACTATTCCGTTCATCATCGCCATGGAGATATCTCGAAACGTCGGCAAGAATCATATCTTCAAACAATCCATGTACACGAGTGTTCTGCGATACCGTCCCAGTGCGGTACGCCGCACACAATGCTATGATGAATCGGTGCATTATCTCGTAACATCCTTCCGTGACACAGCCATCGAGGCCCATCTCAAAATCGGTTATAAGCACCACACATTTCGCATTCAAGAAACAGCTGACGAAAGGAACGAAACGTTCCGTAGCCTCCTGTGATATGAGCACTTCGAGGTCGTCACTAGACTGCTGCCACATCACGAAGCAGAGGATGTCTATCGTCTCTACACTGGAAAACTTTCGCGCCGGCATCACGTGCATCTCTCGCTCGCATTCAATTGTCAGATGCTTCACGTTGGGAATGACGGCGTGTAAAAAATATTTGCAAGCCTCCGCACATCGCAACATGGATTTGTAATCGAGGTAGGGGAAGATTCTGGTCGACCATAATTCGTCCGGGACGTGAAGGCTCGGCACAGGTGCGGCTTCGCTGCTGCGACCCCCCTCGCGAATGCCGTTGTCGTTGTCACTGCCATTGAGTTCAAACATTGCTCCAGTAATTGGCTACGATTGTCGGCTCACTTGTCACACCACAGGATATTCGAGCTGGAGCCAAGCGTCCGCTTCTCGCGTCTGCCCGCGAGAGACTGGCTCCCTCGCAGCCCCGAGAGCCACCATGGAGGCAAAACCCGAAGGCTCCCAACGCCACCTTGCCTCGACGGTCAGATAGATGAATAGTACAGCTAGAGTCTGCTGGAGCTTGACCAGGCGGCCGGGCGGGGATGTCCGCGCAGGGTTGTCGATTGGTCCGATCCTCTCCTGTCAGTTGATTGATGCATCATGCATCTGATCTGTGCGCCCAAAAAAATGGTCGACTCTGCCTGATCTGAGCTCTGAGTTCCTCGCCGATCGCTTGACGTCAGCATAGATACGCTAATACGGTATATCGAAATCAAATGTTCTGATAAAATTATTTACAGGGAAACTATTAATAAGTAAGTGCAAGTATTTTACTATGTACAAATGATACAAATAAAGACATTTGATACATTAGTGGTACGTACGTGTCGTGTCATCGTCACCTCCACAAGCCAACAACTCACAGATGGACCAACTCACACGGTGCCGACCAGCGCGGCCATGGCCACCACCGCCATTGCCGACACAGCCAGCAGGCCGGCCGCCGACTCCATCCGCGCTCCGCAACGATACGACGACACCCCATCGTTCATCTCGCTCCACCAACGTTTTCACAATATTACCCGCGACACCGATAACTGAAATCATGAAGCTTCTCTCGGCAGCCCTCCTCGCCCTCACGGCGACCAACGCCTCGGCCTTCGCCCCCGCCGCCGTCCGCGCCCCCCAGCAGACCTCCTCCCTCTCCATGGCCGCCGGATCCGAGGAAGACCGTCGCTCCTTCGTCACCAAGTCCGCCGCCACCGCCGCCACCCTCGCGGCCGCCAACGCCATCCCCCTCCCCGCCTCCGCCGCGGCCACGAAGCAGTGGCAGCCCGTGAAGGTCCCCTTCGAGGACACCGTCTACGACATCGACTTCGACTCGCCCACCCACGGCTACATCGTGGGAGCTCGCGGATCCTTCGCCGAGACGAACGACGGAGGCGCCACGTGGGAGCCCCGCAGCTTCTCCAACCTCGACGCCGAGGAGGAGATCACCTACAGGTTCCAGACCGTGAGCTTCACCGACGGCGAGGGATGGGTCCTCGGTAAGCCCACCCTTCTCCTCCACACCAAGGACGGCGGAAAGAGCTGGGAGCGCATCCCCCTCAGCCCCAAGCTCCCCGGCGAGCCCACCGGAATCCTCGCCACGGGACCCAACAAGGCGGAGATGATCACCTCCTCCGGAGCCGTCTACACCACCGAAAACGCCGGACGGAACTGGAAGGCGCAGGTCAAGGAGACCATCGACGCCACCCTCAACCGCATCTCCTCCAGCGGAGTCTCGGGAGCGTCCTACTTCACCGGATCCATCGTCAACGAGCAGCGCGATTCCAAGGGCGCGTACATCGCCGTCTCCTCCCGCGGAAACTTCTTCCTCACTTGGGAGCCCGGACAGGACTTCTGGATCCCGCACAACCGCGGCACTCCCCGTCGGATCCAGAACATGGGATTCGTCAGGGGGGAGATCAAGAACGGGCTGTGGATGACGCTCAACGGAGGCAAGCTCCTCGTCTCCCGGGGAGGGGAGGGTCTCGACCTCAGCAGCGACGAATTCCCCTTCGCGGAGGCCAACATCAAGACGGGAGGGTACGGCATCACGGACGTCGCCTGGAGGAACGACGATGAGGTCTGGGCCGTGGGTGGGTCGAACACCATGTACGTATCGAAGGATAACGGAAGGAACTTCGCATTCGACAAGAGCGCGAACGACATTCCCGGAAACCTTTACAACGTCAAGTTCTTCCCGGAGTTCGATAATGCCGGGTGGGCTCTGGGAAGCAACGGGCTGTTGCTGAAGTACGTCGGAGAGAAGGCGTAAAAAAAAAGGAAGAAGAGATGAAAATGATCAATTTCATGTCTTAAAACTGCTCCTCGTCTAGGTGGCTGCATGGTTCATGATTTCTTGGGATTGGGAGTGCATTCATGTCACTCCAACATCTGTTCAAGTCTGTGGGCCTCCAATCACAGCTTGTACTCCAAGGATGAACCATGGCGAGCCAAAAACTCGTGGTGCCCTTTCACACGGCAACTTTAGTTCCACCCCCAAGTATGTACCGGGAACAATAGCAAGATCATCGCAACACCACATTCACTCCCACATTAGATCACACATCATTTTACACCACACGAACGCGCGATCGAGCTTTTGACTACACCCCCTGGTCATACAATTATCTACATATTGACTGTCAAGCTAAATGATAAAAAAGGATACAAGAATCTGACTACCAGCACTGGTTCAGTTACGTTGTGTGCAGTTTGTAGTTGAAAACTGATCCTTGTTTGTCTAGGGGTGACTTATGATTTTGCTTCATGGAACACCTATTCTGTTTTCATGACTCAAAGTATCCAGGATCCCTCACCATGGTGTTGTCCATGGATTCCCTGCTGGGTTCAGCTTCATTCTGGGTGGAGGTGAGGCCATAGAGCCCACATTGTACCTACTGGACACAGTTTCTCTCTAGTAAAATCACAACTCTGAGTCCTGTGTAAATTCTACATCTAGGGCTTGAAGAATGATGTGAAACCTCCTCTGTCTCCTCCGACCAAATCTGAAGCAACATCATGGTGTTATGGAAGTCTTCATACAGAAAAAAAGCGATGAACGCCAGGTAGGTTGAGCTAAAATGATCCCTGCAAACAACTGGACATAGAGTGTAAAAATCTCATCCTATAGCGCAATGCCTGTGCGGTAGGTAAAGGCGGTCAAACATATAGCTCGGACGATTCTATATCTATTGAACAGGGTTAAAGAGCTTGAGATTAGCTTTTACATAGAGGTTGTTTTGAGCCTGATAGTATGTATGATGAGCGTAAACCACCAACATGTTTCATCCTGAACCTGACTATTTAACAGCTTTGGTGTTAAGTATCGGACTAAAAAATAGGCCGACGCGCTGATCTTGACGCGTGATGGCCTCTACGTACGTAGGAATAATATAAAAATAGTTTTTCGATTTCCACACAACGCACAACAACAACACAATCCGGCGCAACCATGGCGGACACCTCCGCCCTACGATCGTCGAGGCTTGTCGGCTCCGTCGCGGCCGCCTCTCCGCCTCCACCAACGATCCGAGGCATCTCTAGCCTCAATTAGCCCCTGTAGGCCATACGGCCAGCTCGGTGCGGTCGCGGAGCGGCGGTGGTTGAAGATTTAGCTATCATTCGCTAGCGGGTCGCTTCGATCAACATCTTCAACATGTCGATCGAAACGACCCGAGCCAACGGTGTTATCGTCCACCTCCTCCGCCCCCGAGTAGACGAATTGCCGCCTAATGGTCTGAATAATCGGGGGGTGGGGTGTTTCAGTTATAAAGTTATGTTATTTTAGACTTCTACCTAACATTAGGTAGAGGGTCGTCGTCGACGACCTCGGACACAACGCGTCGATCTATGGCCATTTCAATGGCCATAGATCGATGCAATCGCGGTGCCGCGGACATCAAGACGTTGCTAAGGCTAAGGCCCAAGGCTATTACTCAGGCCCTGGGCTGGGGCTGCCGCGCCGCGGGGCGCTCGCTACGGGCTCCGATCTTTGCTCGATGTTTGTGTTGTTGTGCACAAAAAATCAGTTGTGATCTTCGACCTGCAAACTTTGACCGCCCCGCTCGCGCCCTGGCCCCGAGCCTCGTGGGCGCACGTTAGATATCGTGAAAGAGCAGGTCAAGAGCTTTCCAACGCCATGCCATTTGCTAGCTGGGTCCAAAAATTTGCGATTCTAGCTAAGCACGCGCGAAGCTAGTAAAAAAGTAGACATATATATATATATACGTCCGTAGCACGATAGCTGTTAATCACAAGGACACCCATGACAGTTCAAGACATGTTGGACGGTTGTACCAACAGGACTGAGCATTTATAAGCCATGGGCAACAAAATTTCTTGAGGTGAAAGTTAAAAAAAAATTCATAAGATTTTAGGTGCAAGTGAAAGATTAACAATAACAAGTCAACATCATCATTTTCATGTATCCAAAATTACTGAAACAACTCCTGAAGCCAAATGGCCATTTATCACTATTGCTGTTACAGGTATGTCTGACGACAATGATGAGCTTTGGAGAGGGTTCTGAGGCTTGCTTGGCAGGCGTCAGCACCATATATATTGCTGAGCCACAACTCAAATTCAGCCATTTTCACACGATCCACCTCACCCTGTGGGGCCATCTGAGGGTCCTGGGTCAGCAACCAGCTCAA
>JALLBE010001572.1:0-10013 GCA_036939795.1 Thalassiosira mediterranea | reverse complement strand
AAATTGGTAAACGTCAACTAGATAAAGTTGATGGCATCGATAAAAGTAATGATGGTCGTTATACTACTCTTGTACCGCCCCCTCCGGCCTACCAACCCATCATCATCGTCCACAATACCCCCCCTGTCGATGTCGACCGCCTATGGCCACCGACGTCCGCCGATACTGAGCTGAAAGCCGCCGCAAGTCGCCGCCGGTGAGCGCCGCGGCGGCGTGAGTTGGAACGGGCCATAGATGATCATAATCTCCATAACCACCGGCAAATATGGCATCCCTGGCCCCGCCTGGGCCTAGGCTATCGCGGACGCTAGTCAGGTCCGGGTATGGCGGCGCCTAGGGCTCCCTAGTACGAGCACTTCCGCCGCTATGGATTCGATGGCGTAGGGGAGGGTGGAAGGCCGATGTGCCATTGCCGATCGCAAAACGATGAAGAGCGGGGAAATGTAATCATATTTAGGAATCAGTACTGTACGCCGGCCAGCCCCGTTTCTTCTTTAACGGGTACCTAACGGATGCTAACGGCAGTTCAAAAAATTCAAATAAAATTTGAATGGTTTCTACTGAAAAGTTGTACGTAGCCGGTTGCCGTGACAAGATGGGGTTCCGTTTGGTGAGCGTTGAGTCTTGCGGCGCGCGAAGATACCGATTTCATACTGATTCCTCCTGGTAAGTATCGTCCTGAATTCGAGCAAATCCGAGCTTCTAAATCGCTGAAGCATTTTGGGTCGGACATCGAATGTTCGAGATGAAATTCTAATCAAATTTCAAAATTTAGTCAAACTAAAGTTACGTATTTACGAAGCTCGAATTGTCATTGGTCGCATCAAATCCGAAACGAAAATCGATCGCGACCATGGCGGCCTCCCCGGCGGGCGACGACGTCGACGAGGTCGCCCGGCGGCTGCTGGGCTGGAACTCGCCGTCCTCGTCGCCAGAGTCCCTCCGCACCCTGGCCCGGGGAGGCGACGTCGATCCCGATCTCGGCAGGACTCGCTTCCGTCGCGCCGTCGAGATCCTGTCACATGAAATTCTAATCAAATTTCAAAATTTAGTCGAACTAAATTATTGATTCACGAGGCTCGCACTGTCATTGGTCGCCGCGCCGCGCCATAAAATCCGAAACGAAAATCGATCGCGACCATGGCGGCCTCCTCCTCGGCGGGCGACGACGACGTCGACGAGGTCGCCCGGCGGCTGCTGGGCTGGAACTCGCCATCCTCGTCGTCGGAGTCCCTCCGCGTCCTGGTCCGAGGAGGTGACGTCGATCCCGACATCGGTCGGGCACGCTTCCGTCGCGCCGTCGAGATCCTGTCTTCGCGCGAGGGACGGATCGTGCTTCGCGACGACGACGACGACGAAGGAGAAGTTGTTGGAGGGGATGGAGAAAGGAGCAGGTCGAAGGATCCGAAGTTGGTCGTGGAGGGATACTTTGGACTCATCAGTTTAGCTCTCGAGGGAGACGACGGCGACGACTGCGAGCAGTGGACGCGATCGGCGTGCGACCTACTCAAGCGCATCGGGGAGTCGATCAAGGCGGCGATCTCGGACCGCCTCGGCCGACTCCGACGAGACGAGGATACACCATCGTCGTCTTCCTCCTCGTCCCATATTTCCAAGGGCGGTCATCCGTCGTCTTCGTCGATGACGCGGGGAATCGGCAGCGGGCGCGAGGCGATCCTGCACTACTGTCGCTCGATCCTCTCGATCGTCGCTCCCCGCGTCCCCGATCGCGTCCGCCTCATGGCCCCCGCGTATCGCTACTTCACCGACGCGGCCGACGCGTTCGTCTCCCTCCTGGATGCCGAGAGGCACATTTTGGATCGAACCGCGAGGGCTTTCCTCCCCGCGGTGGGATGGGAGGGGTTGGCGGGATTGAGGAACGAAATCGAAAGCCTCGAGGGGGCGAGGGTGGAGGCCGACTCGCTCTTCGAGGACGCGACGCATCGCCTTCTGGAACGGATCGACGAATATCTCGACGACGCGGCGACGAGGATACGCGATTCGTTATCGTCGGCCGAGGGGGAGAAGATGGCGCCGTCGTTGGAAAGGTCCTCGAAGGTGATCGTTTTCCTCTTCGCGAGGGTCGCCGTTCTGCTGTCGAAGGCTGTGGCCTTCAGTGAATCCGTCGAGAGTCGTCGCGCGGCCCTCGAGGAGGCAGGCCATACGAGTATTGCAGGCAGCGACAGATATTCCGGAGACGAAAACGGGGGAAGGAACGGCGCCAAGACCATCATGGCCGGCTTCCTGCGTCGGCTGGTCGACGTGTGCCAGTTGGCGACGGCCGCGAAGGCTGGCGGCCACGACGCGACGATCGATGCCAATCACGCAGCATTTTTCGAGGCGCTCGCGGCCCTGCGTGCTCGGGCGGAGGGGTACCTGTCCAAGGCGATCGACTCGGGCAGTACGGGCGCGGGGGCAGCCATATCCGCCGGGCTGTGCCTGGAGTGCTTCGTCGAGCTGGATCCATCGCGCGATGAAGGCGACGACGTCGCAACGGATGCATCGTTGGCCAAACTCCATATGGCCAAGTTTGCGCTGAACAAAATCCTCGCGGCGGAGCCCATCGTCCTCTTCCCGAAGGAAGATACGATGGCGAACTTCGTTGAATCTTTGATATCCGTCGACGTTCCGAGGTGTCACCACCTATTCGTTTCTCACGTGTCTTCAACGACGCGTGGCCTTGGCGAGCAAGCCAGAGAAGTGCTGGCGGAGCTGCTGCCGCTGCTCGAACGGGCGTCGCACGTCATGTGCCGCGCAGGGAGAGAAGGCTGCGAGGGTGGTCGTCTGCGGAGCGCCATGGTGCGACAGCATCAGCTGCTCGTGAGATGGCTTGCACCCACAACTCGGTGCGGCCGATCGTTGTCCGCACCAACGAACCACCCTTTGGCAGACGAGGTATTGTTCCATGTGATGCGTCAGAGGATAACGATGTCGTGCGCGGCCGACGAGGACGATCCGTATGGTAGAGGCGACGCGTCGCACCTCGTCTCCCTTTTGTCGAGGCTGCTGTTCCACCCGCGGACCGAGACAGCCCACAGAGAAAATATTGCGACCTTCCTCGTCCGACTCCTCTCTTTAGCGTCGCCTGGGAGCAGAATTGGTGGCATCATCAGTGATGGCGACAAGGTGATCTCCCTGACGACTCGTACGCTCTGGGACAATGTGAGGGCGGGCGGTGTCTTTGCCGATTCCGCTGCGGGGAGCAAGAAGCGCAAGAGGAGCGAGGTGGGCGCCTGCGCCAACGCGCCACTGTCTCCCATCGACGCGCGCGTGGTGTGCCGGGTGTTGGAAGCCCTGGCCGAATCGTCGATCGTGTCTGGGGTGGGTGTAGGCGACGAGGCGTCGGCCGCGACAAGACGCTTTTGGGAAGGAATCGTCGACGTGAAAGTTGTTGATCGTAAGGAGTCCACTACTCGAGTTGCTTACCTCCTGTCCATCTCAGCCGGAGCGCTACGTGCGACGTCGAACCTTGGGAACTTTCATCGCGCGTTCGGAGGAGACCCGGGTAGGAATCTCTCGCTGGATTCGATGATCGACTTCGTTGAGTTGCAGATGGGAGGCAAAGTCAAATCGTCCAGAGGATCTGCTCGCAAGGTATTGATGCGCCATGTATGCGTCCGCTCAATCAGCGCATTGTCGGAGTGCACACGTCGGGAACTGTCGGAAGCTCAAGCCATGCGCATGGGAACTATCCTCAAGCAATGCGTTTTGGCCTCGGAAAACACATCGATGCATTCGATCAGTCTCAAACTTTGTGCAGTCTCGACCGCATCAAAGATGGGAGGCTTGATACGATCTGACTTTAGCGAAGGGTCCATACAGGTGAGTTATATGTTTCAGTTTCCTCGAAGAATGACATCCGTATCAATTCACGTTTACTCATCTGGCGATGTTCCCCAAGCCTTTGGCCGATACCATCAAACATTCACTCTCCAGTTCAAGCTGGTCTTACATTGCACCTGGTATCTCGAGCTTGGAGTATTTTGTCAAGGCCATTCCCAATAATCTGAAAGCCTCGGCCAAACTGCAGTCAGTTCCAAACTTGGCACGCATGCTGTTGACTTCTAGGTTGCAAGGGAAAGTATTTAGCATTGAGGCAGGAAATCCGGTACAGTCCATCAGTGACGACACTTACAGTGCTATGCAGGAGTCCCGATTTTTGCTATCACATTGCAGCAATGCATTGAAGGAAGTGATGGAACAGAACAACGGCATTCTCTTGAAAACTGGATCCAAAGTGGTTGTACATCGCGGCGAAGACCGAGAGATCCTGGCAGTGGTCGTTGCACCAAATGCCGGCAAGTTGGGTGCTTCTGGTGATACGAACTCTATATTGTCCTCTCTTCGAGGGTCCAAGAATAATGAGCAGACAATGGCATCCAATTGTGTTGTTGTGGTCAAAGATGGTGAACAAAGATGATGCAGTGAATTTGCCGAAATGTGTGCATTGAGACGAATTGCTATGATAACATTGTACAAATAGATACACTGAAACAAGTCTAAACGACCCATAAGGCAATTCACATCATATGACAATAGATGACAATCCTCGGTCCCTTCTAACTCAATGGACTTCACACAGAATTCATTCAAGGCGGATCGAGCTCGAAAACCAGCTGTTGGTATATTTTGCCGAGGGATTGTTCGTCTTTCTACGGGGATACAAACAAATGAAGTGCAAAATGTTGTTCCAGGCGGCTCGTTCGTGACGAGATTTAAAGTCGAGGGTACCTATCCAACACCGACCCCGATAGGTCCATTGCAGTACGCCAAAACATTATGAACTTCTTTGCTTCGGCTATTTCTCTAGAGGGGCATAGGCATGGTAGGTGTGACAAAAAGAGAACACCAAAAATGGTATGCCAGGTGGCGGTTGGTTGGTCACGAGATTTGAAGTCGGCTTCCCAACTTCGGGACTCTCGAGGGGTCCATTATTGCAGTACGCCACCTGTATGGTTGGGGAAAATGATATTTATGAAGTAATATAATTTCAGCTGCCACGAATGTCACAAATTTGCCGCGGCTCGTAAGCAATAGCAACATGGGATACAGAATTTCGTCGTGTGTGTATTTTGATATTGCCTTGGACCCTACCTATGACATCACGCCATATTCATATGATCTGGTCTGACAAGCAAGATGTGCACCAAGATAGAACATGGTACGTTGATCAGTCGAAAAGTACTCGACTGGGCAAACTCTTCTCGGAGTCCAAACATTCTTCTTCAACATGTTCGTTTCGGCCCTCTATTGTTGTTGTTGTTGCTGGCGTAATGCATGCACGGAACCTATGCCCACCGGTTAGTGCATTAGACCGCTTCCTCGATGGGGTAGTATAGGCTCTCGTCCTCGACAGGTTATCATTTGTTTCTTCGTCCTGCAGCGGACTTGTTACGGCCCGTTGCTCCGCTTTTCGTTCACTCTGCGGCATCTTCTTTTTCGTGGACGATGGTGGCGGCGACCAGTTACATCTCCGCGTGGCGTACAGTTTCCGGGGCGTTGTGTGCTTTGTGACTTTTAGACGCACCGCACCCTGATCGATCAGCCGCTCGCTGCTATCCTTAGCCCCCCGGCGAGGGTTGACGCGCTTGTCGACTTGCATCCGGACTGCTCCCGACTCTACCAGTCGAGGCTTCCCACTACGGCGACGAGCGGAACCCGGCGATTCCCTTGATAAGGCCGATGCGCCCGCGGAAACTCTCTTGTTCGGGGTGGCTCTCCGGGATCTCAGTACTCGAGACTGATTTCCTGCATATTGTGAGCTGTAGCTAGATTCGACTGCTGGGATCATGATACTGGTATGATCCGAGGCGAAGGTGACCTTCTTCGGTAACGTCGACGCCATGCCTCGCCCCGGTCTACGAGGAGTAGAGTACGCTAACGCCGTCATCTTTGTTTCTCGAGCAATAGACAAACTGATCTGTGGGTTCTCTAGATCAGAGCAATGAACTGCTGAAGCAAATCGTAAGCCCGGAGGTGATCTTTCGAACAAACCGAACGTCTTACTACTCCATCCTCCACACCGAGGGTGGACGAACTCCAAGTCTCCAAAGCGTGCGGTCAAAGCGCAGTCGAAGTCGCAGCCGTGGGGAACCAGGAAGCCGTGTGTGGGCGAGTGGAAGTGATGGAAGAGGGCCGGCCGCCCCGCCGTCGGTCGCGTCTTTAGGTCGCGTGCAATCGATCACGCACCACACTGAAACCAGGGTGACTGAAACCACGCTGCAACGCAACTGCTGCAACTAACTCTCGCAACAGCGCTCGCACTTCGCCCAATTTGAAGCTCAGAGAAGTAACTATTGATTCCTCCGTGACATATTCGTAGAAACCAAGGAATCAGACTTGATGCCGACAGCGATAAGGCAATCGTGAAGGATAATGAGAAGAAAAATAGGGTTAGACTTTTGTGAGAGTGTTTTTTTTCTGGATCAAGTTGGATCAAGACTCTACATAGACAAGATAGATCAAGAAGCTGTGTTTATGTTTTATGGTATGGTACGATACCTCTAGTTGGCCAAGTAAGACAAGAGTGTTTCTGTCTCATTCAGTTGGCTTTGTCTTGGCTGAACTTCACTCTGCCTCTCTCTATGCCTATGCAGGGAAAGATTGCCATGGGCGGATCCCGAATCCAAATGGTCAAATCTTGGACTTGAACTTGAATTTAGTTTAGATGTAGTTTCTGCATTGATCACATCTCAGACATGTTGTTGCCCAAAGATAGTTCATCAAATACGCACCCAGCATGGTAATTCTCCTGGGTCTTAACCAGTATCAGAAAATCATCACCAGATCTAGATCCCAGTGCCAGTGTGTGTTGGTGTAAGATGTGCACTTCATTATTATGACTATGATAATGATAAGGGGTTTTGTAGCTTTGTGCTACAATGTTCAATCATCTCTTCTAATGTGAGAAACAATGAAACATCAACATCATTATGCAGACATTCAATAGGAGAGAAAATGAAGTTGTTCAATCGGGAGAACTCGGACACTTTGCTGAGCAGTTGGAATTGGAAACTTTCGTTTGTGCAGGACACATGGAGATGGTTTGCATCAGGCACATCCAAATGTGAAATCCAATCCATGTATATTGTTGATTCTTACTTTAACTATGACATACATTATTAACGGCATTAATTGTCCGAAACAATTGTGCTGATAGTGAGTGTCCTAATGCTGATCATACAAATTTGTGATTGTGATGCCAGGCAGAGTAGGAAATATCTCCTGTATCATTTCGGTGGGCCAATTTGCAATATCTTGGGTGGTAACATTCTGAAAATTAATTGTGATCAGGTATGAAGAGTTATTGCTTACATCAGTTGGACCGTTCACACTGAACTTATTGCCTTGTCGTGCAGTGGTGATCTCCTTGGCAAACAACAAACATTGTACATTGTAAGCATACAAAATCTTGATCCTGACACCACGGAAGACATTTTGGTGCTTTGGGAAGTGGAGCTGATGCGTATGAATATGATCCATCGTGCATTAACAAATTACTGATAACTTCTAGTTGATACAGTGCATGATCTATTACCTATGTGAGAAAATGTTGTCATCGAAGACAGACTAACCAAACAATAGCCGCGATCGAACTGGCTAGCATCATCTTGAATACCTTGTTTTTCTTTTTCCGTGCTGCAGCCGCCGCCCCATAAGAGTATGTTGAGGATAGACTTGTCCGACTACCTCCTGCACCATATCCACCATATAGTGATGAGCCACCTCCAGCGCCAGCCCCGTAGCCACCCAAGCCCGTCCTTGCGGCTCCACCAGCTCCATAGGCGGATCCTCCACCTAGTGTGGAGCCAGCGGTGGAGCCATAGCCTCCTGATAGACCACCAGCCCCGCCAGCTGTGGCACCGTAGCCTCCGCCTAAGGTGGATCCACCGGCAGTGCTGCCATACCCTCCAGACAGTCCTCCACCCCCCATTCCCCCTGCAGTAGAGCCATAGCCGCCAGATAGAGAGCTCGCTCCTCCCATAGTCGAGCCTGCCGTGGAACCATAACCTCCTGACAAGCCGCCACCCATTGCACCAGCAGTTGCGCCACCCATGGCACCTGCACCAGCACCCGCACCTGCACCAAAACCTCCTGATATTCCACCCATGGAGGCACCACCCCCCAAGCCACCAGCACCGCCAAATGTGCTGCCTCCGCCACCAAAAGAGCCACCACTCACATCCGTCTGACTAAGCAACACACCATCGCTATCGGCGTACACCCACCACCCAGGCTGTAGCTGGCTAGTCCCGATGCTGATTGGCATACTCTTTTGGCCCATCGCCCCGTTGCCTTTTTTTGGACTCGTACCCAATGCTTTGACACCAATCTGTGTCCGTTTGAGCTGGTCAACGTTGCGCACAGCGCCATTGACTATAACCCCCTTCCAACCATTGCGTTGCGCAGCACTAGCCATGGTCGAGTCGAAAACTGCTCCAACGTCAGGGCGTAGTCCACCAGCATCAATTATTAACACTTTGTTCTGTCCTGGCTGATTAAGAACCTGCGACACGAATCCAGGAGCATCATATGCCTGCACTGTTTCTATTTGTCCTGAGAAGCTGGCCAAGCCTCCGTAGTCATAGAAGTGGGTGGATGGATCAAGGGCAACAGTGGTGGGACTTGAGTCAGCGAGTGTGGAAGTCGACTTTCCACCTCCAAGTCCCCCTCCTCCCAATGACGAGGCCCCTCCAAAACTGGATGCCCCTCCCATACCTGCTCCTCCCATACCTGCGGCTCCCATACCTGCGGCTCCCATACCTGCACCTCCCATACCTGCACCTCCCATACCTGCACCTCCCATACCTGCGCGTGCGCCTCCCATTGTCGATGCCCCTCCAAGGCTTGATGCTCCTCCTCCAAGTGTGGAACCAGCACCAAAAGCTGACCCACCCATGGCGGCTCCTCCCCTCAACCCAGCGCTGGCACCATACCCCCCTCCGGCAGCACCCGCTCCTGCACCTCCTGCTCCTCCGTACAGGCTGTTCCCGCCCATGCCGCCCGCGCCGTAGCCCCCGTAACCTCCAGCAGCTCCTCCATAAGCACCGCCCTTTTTCTTCGGAAGTAACTTGCTCAGTAGACCCTTCTTCTTGGCACCAGCACCGTACGCTCCGGCACCATACCCACCATAAGAACTCCCCCCCATGATCCCTCCCATCTTAGCTTTCTTGATACCCTTCCTCGAGTTTTTCACCGTCAGGAGGACCGAGATTCCGAACAAAAGTAGTACCGGTCGCTTGTAGTTCTGTGATATATTCGATATTAAGTCAGCCGTATTCTCGCAAAAGATCTCGAGCTGGATCCGTATTCGCTCCGAAAGGGGGGCATTGTAATTGTTGTAAGCCATGTTTGATCGAATGACGATGTGAAAAGACCCGGGCGGTTTCTTCGAACCTAAGTGAAACTGAGTGGCGAGTTCAGTGAACTTAATGCATGTACCATGCAGCTCCGAGATCAGAACGACGACTGGCGTCCAATTTTTCAATTCCCCAGGTCTCGACGCCGAGCTGAATACTGAATATTGACGAGGCCCGTGTTATATGTAGAGGAGCACACTTTCGCCGGGGACGTGGTCAGTAACTGAAGCTGCGGCAGAACCGCCAACTGCTGACTGCTCCGTCTCCCGTCTGTCTATTGGGCTACGCTTTGGCGGGCTCGCTGAGGAGCGGATTTGCGGCCCAATGGACGAGCAGACAAGCAGCGAAGCCAAAGGAGGGCGGAGGCAGACCCGGGGTCGTCAGGCGAAGAAGGGACGAAATAAGTGCGACGGGGGAAAGCAGAAAAAATGAAGAGGATCGGTCGAGGCCGAGGATGAGGGATGAGCGCGAGGCGTGAGTTTTAGGTTGGAGCTTGGTTGGAGCTTGGTTGGAGCAAGGAATTTTACCTGTGCCACCTCGCGTGAATCGATCTTTTTTCGTCCGAAATTTGACAATTCAAATTTTTACTTTTTCGAAACGTATTCCGGCGCGACTCGTACTAATTATCACCATGTAAACCTAGTCTCATTCACT
>JALLBE010001571.1:0-10029 GCA_036939795.1 Thalassiosira mediterranea | reverse complement strand
TGGTGGGGCTCGAGGTCGGCGGATCCGTCGGCTGAATCGTCGGTGAGGTCGATGGTGAAGTGTTCGGAGCTAGTGTCGGAGCTAGTGTGGTTGGCCACGTGACTGGCGATGTTGCCGGTCGCGTGGTCGGACGCGACGTAGGAGGTACGAATGGAGATTGTGTTGGTGCCCCTGTGGTGGGGTTCGAGGTCGGCAATTGTTCGTTTGGAGAGAAAGTAGGAACCGAAGTTGATGGACTCGACGTTGGAGCTGTTGTTTGCCGCACAGTTGGTTCGTTAGTGGGATACGACGTTGGTTTCTTCGTAGGCATGCGAGTAACGACGTGGGACAACAACTCGTCGTCCCGTCGCAGCCAACGCGGATCATATGGTTGTTTCTCGTCGACCACATGCGCTAACGTAGCAGCGGCTGCGGTTCCGCCTCGCGCAGTTTGACTGCCGCTGCGCAATCGACGGCGATAAATTCCTCGAGCAGTGGAGGTCCATTTAGCGCCGTCAGTGAAGCTTACCCCGAAGAGGAGGGGTAGGATACAAAGACGACGGCTCATGATATTATCTTTGCCGCCAAGCGTAAACTTTGGACCCTGTTCGACTGTCCACGTGATGCCGCCGCGGCGACATCAATGAACCGACCATCGCATCATGAAAATGGAGACAGGATTTGCTCCACAAACATAAACGTGTAGTGTTCTTGCGTGTAGGTAGGTAGTTGTGCGGTCGGAGATGTTCAGAGTCGTATGAGTAATTCAACTCTGGTACGCGGATGAGCTTGATTCAAGCAATCAATCTCAAAAGGTAGAGAAGTGAGAAACTGATGAACTCCGCCCCCAAAAATGAGATAGGACGAGCAATCGCAGCTATGTACACAATATCTCTAATCTCGAGCGCGAGAAAAGAGATTCTTTTCTTGGTATGATGTGGCTTTTTAGCGTTGAGATCTCCTTCCCCCCCCAGGGGTTGGACTGACGACGGCGCGCGGCGCGGTTCGACGCATCAGTCGCCTGATCGAGTGAGTTGAGAGGTCTCATGACTCTTATGAGGTTCAGGTGAGACCGTGCGATTGATGCGCCAAAATTGTGAGAGGTAACGTAGCCGTAGGTACGTATCGTAGGTAGGTACGTATGGTACGTACCACAGTACGTACGTATTGTGGTACGTAAAAGTTGCGTTATATGGTCGACTGTCGGCCGGTCAAGGGACGAAGAAGGAGCAGCCAAACGCCAAACCCAAGTGAAGCTGCTCTCCTCCACTTTCACTCGTGTGTCCTTGCTTTCACTTCTGCCCTTGACTTCTGACATGCTTTCTCTGTTTGTCATGGTGTTTTACAAATAAAATGAACAAGGTGTGAAACGAGAGGCTAAATCGTCCATGTACCATACGGCGTACAATTGAGAGCGGTGCTTTACCAGCGATGGTTGTCAACTTTTGATGAGAGCAAGGTATGGTGCCATAAATCCCACTGGAAGTGCACTTTCGGTAACAATGCACCACGTGAACATAATAAATTACAGATAGGTATGCAGTACCCATAATTGAAGATTTTGAGACGATGACATGTTGTACATACGGTGCTAAGGCGAACCGAGCCCACACTCAACAAGCAACCAGGTAGCGTCAAAAGAAATACACGTCTTTCCGTTGTTGGCAGTAACGGTGCTGATAGATACAGAGCTAGTGGTCTTTGATTTATACTTTCAATTGCCCGATCAAACGGGTGAAGCATCATTTACCTCTTATCAGTTCAATATGAACCATTGCCATTCAAGTTTGCGGATCATGAAGGTCTTGACGCGTCCAGAGTAACTGGATGATTACGCGAGTATCTGCATTGCACCAGCTTCAAGCTCTTGGGGTCGCTTTCGACAAAATCAGCTTCCTGCATTGAATGCCAATGTCCGACAATGTCAGCTCACGAGTATTGCCATACCATGTAACTGCTCATAGATGATTGTTGGAAACGTGATTTCGTTCTGGTTGTGTACCAATGCGTTCAAAGAGTGGAGCGCCTGTTCGATTGGTTCGATGCTCATACCCTGCCGTAACATCCAAGATTCGTGACGCGAAATACCTGCGTCTGGCAAGATCATCCGCCATGAACGGACGAACCGTATGAAACCTTCATGCCTTCCTATCTTCACTACCACCACCACTTCTTACCCCTCTTGCCCTCCTTGTCGATCTCCGCGTCCTTGGCATTTGCCTCTCCACGCTTAACTGCTACTTCAATATCACATGCAGTAGTATCCTGCCCACCTTTTGCGTCAACACCAACGGCATATTCTTGCGAAGACTGGAGCGATGTGAAAATGACAAAGAAAAATAGGCCGATGTAGCATTAAGTGTTAGAGCAAACAGACGGGTTTGTATCTTCAGCAACAATGGAAGGGCTTCCTACTCACAGCCTGATAGGGATTACTTGGTGCTGGCTTGGCATCCAGGTCCGTGCCATGCAGTTCCCTCTGCCTTCTGCGACTCCGAGACTATCAATAAAGAAAGAGGAATCATCAAAACGAAAGTGTTTGTAGTGACACAACAATGGAAAAAGATGCAACTCACTGTTACGTCCACATGTAAAGAACCTTGCTGTGCAGCCATATCAGTGTCTTCTGACGTCCGCCGTGTTCTACTACTCATAGAGACAATAACCATTGCCAGCGCAGCAAGACTTGCAAATGCCACAACAAGTAATAACACTATGATCTGAGTATCCGTCCCTGCCTTTTCATTACTGGGAACATTGTGAAGCATTTTGGCATCAACAATAGTCCCTCCATTTTGAGAATTGAACGGGGTAATATCCAATTTCGCAATTGATTGAAGCGTGGGGTTGTCTGTGCCTTTCAACAACAGTAGTAGTTGAGCGGTATTCTCTGTCAAGGTTTCCAGGATCAAGTCATCAATCTCGCTCATTGCCATCAGGCAGGCATCTCTGGTGCACATGAAGTCGCCTGTCAAAACATAATCTTTCCTCTGTAATGTTTGGTCAGGCAGTGCTACCAAGTCCAAGTCAAACCCAGATATCTGGGCTCCTATGCCAGACTGAAGCTCCTCCAAGAGAAACGATTCAAGCACATTTGTGAGCCCATCTCTGTCAAATGCGAGAGTTGAGTTTGTTTCGTTTCTGTGCAACACAAGCCGCAACGCAGAGAGAAATACCACTGATGTTGGAGCTCCAGTAGGCATCAGTGTTGCCGATGGTCCCGCTGACGGAAATTGTGACAATGAAGGCGTTGCCGATGGGATCGTGGTAGGAACCATCGACGGAAGGCGAGATTCAGATGGATGTGAAGAGGGAGATGAGCTGGGCAGAGTGCTAGGCTCCAATGTGGGCGAAGAGGAAGTACTAGGAAACGACGTTGGGAATGGCGTGGTTGGGCTTAGTGTCGGCGATGCTGTTGGTTGGTCCGAAGGTGACCACGTAGGAGACTCAGTGGGGGATACCGTCGGCGCCTCTGTAGTTGGGCTCAACGTTGGTGATGTTGTGGGTTGCATTGTTGGCGCTTGTGTTGGTGACGCACTCGGAGAGGTCGTTNTGATGTTGGCGATAGCGTGGTGGGGCTCGAGGTCGGCGGATCCGTCGGCTGAATCGTCGGTGAGGTCGATGGGTAACTTGTAGGGGACGACGACGGCGCCTCTGTAGTTGGGCTCGACGTTGGAGTTGTTGTGGGTTGGGAAGTTGGATTCTCGGTTGGATCCTCAGTTGGAGACAGGCTTGGGGAGGAGGTTGGTTTCTGTGTAGTTGGGCTCGACGTTGGAGCTGTTGTGGGTTGAAATGTTGGCTCCTCGATGGGAGCTTCGCTGGGGGACAGGGTCGGAGAGGACGTCGGCACCTGTGTTGTTGGGCTCAATGTAGGCGATGCTGTGGGCTCAATTGATGGTGGTGCTGTTGTAGGCGTGGAGGGGGATGGTGTTGGTACCAGCAAGGTTGGACTCAGCGTCGGCGATTGCATCGGTTGTATCGTTGGTTCCTTTGAAGGAGGTCTACTGTGGAGTCGCGACGGGGCAAACGTCGCTGGGCTTAAGGTCCGCGATGTTGTTGTCATGGATGCATCTGATAGACGCATGCTGGGAGATGGTGTTCGTACGATTGCAGCTGGGAACGTGTCTGGCGACGATGACGGTCCAATTGTTGATGCATTTGATGGAGCCATGCTGGGAGGCAGGTTGAGCGTATCCGGCCCGGTGGCACTCAACGTCGGCGAAGATATCGGCTGCGCTGTTGGCTCACTTGATGGAGACATACTATGATAGGATGTTGGTGCCGGTATCGTTGGCCTTGCTGTCGGTCGCGCTGTAGGTTCCTTTGTGGGATGCGACGTCGGTTTCTCCGTAGGCATGCGAGTGACGACGTGGGCTAATAGCTCGTCTCGTCGCAACTGGCGCCGTTCATTCTGTACCTTGTCGTCGACCGTGTACGTCGCCGTAGCAGCTACGATTCCGGTCGCAGTGTGACTACCATTGCGCAGTCGACGATGAGAATTTCCTTGATGAGCGGGCGATGACAGGGCTCCATTGATGAACGCTGCCCCGAAAAAGACGAGCAGGACATGCCAACTTTGTCGCCGCATGATGCTTCTACCGCCAAGCAAAAAGTTGGAACTATGCTCTGGAAATATCCTGACGACGCAGCGACGTTCGCCGAGGCATTTCCAAGCAAGTTAATGAGCCGACCATTGATATTGTAGAAAGGAAGGCAATTAGAGCGTATCGATTATATGGGAGGTTAGATCGTCGGAGTCGTATCTAACTCCGGCGAGCGCAATTCTTTCCCCCTCCCCCACGCCGTCTATGTACGTAGTCCGTCGGGGCCAATCCCGGAGTGGTGAAGTCGAACAGCTCGCGGTCCAAGTCGATGCTCGCGAGAGTCTTCGAGAGTCGATGCATGCGGTGACCGATCTTGCACAATGCACAAGGGAGTGATGAGATACATGCTCTGATCCCGAGATCACCGAGCACGAGCACCGAATGAAATGCCAAATTTGTGAGCGGATACGTTTGGGCTTGGCCGGGATCCGGAATCATACTATTCCTACGTGAGCGAATGGACCATACTGTAGGCCCCGCCTCTCAAGGGACGCTAATTCTCGTTATTTTATCGGGGTATATAGTGTAAGAAGTAGCGTTCCTGGAGAGTGGAGAGGCTCTGACTCTGATTTCTCATGGCAAGAGATCAAACAGAATGGAATGGACAAAAAAGGACACCACCACCGCAATCAGGTGCCCCACCCTGCTGTCCGTGGCAAGCCCCACAAACGACGAGAGCCAAAGCCAAATGGGCGCTGCCGAAACATGTGTTGTATCGAATATCATGACATTTGCCGCCAGTGCACAGGTAGGGACTATCATAGGACTATCAGATATGGCGAGAGGGACACTGGTTAAATGCTTGCCCGCCCTCCTCATGGTGAAGACGATCGTAGCGGACTTCTCCTCTTCTTGAGACGGACTTCGCAATGGCGTGAATGGAAGGGACGATAACAAGTATGGTAACGAGCCCTTCTCCTGGAAGAGATCCCGACGTCGGAGGGCGACTGTCGTCCATCGCGCCATAGGCTCGTCTAGTGGACAAAATGGAGACGAGAGCGAGCCATTTACGTCCATATTCATATCCAAGCCAATGACAGTGTCGATGTCATTTGGGTTTATGTTTGAAGCCATTTCCAACACCGCCAAGCCGGGCAACGGCAAGAGTGGTAAATCGAAGTCGGGCAAAATGCTCAAGTCGGTACCCACCAATGTTCCCGCAGAGAGTCCTCCAGAGATTTCCACAGAGAGCCCTTTGGAATTGTCGACAGATAATCGTACAGATAGTACTGCACATCCCACATGGAGTCCTACAATTAGTCCTGTGTGGAGTCCTAAAGAGATTCCGATGGGTAATCCTGTAGTGGGTCCTGTGGAGAGCCCCACAGATCTTGCCAAGATTCCTACACCGTTTCCCACAGAGCCGGAGTTTGCCACAACAAAGAATAAGCAGGATCACAATTTATTGGTAAGTAGTCTATGAGTTCCTCATGTAGGATTTTCGTGGTACAAACTCCGGTTTCTGCGCAGATCAGGCGTCAAGATCAAGATGCAGCGATCCAGAGTTTGTAACACATGCAAGGCGCGCGCGATCAACTCACAATTTATGCATTCAAGGAGCACCTCCACCACACCGCAATGGCATCATTGTCACCAATGAATTCGATGTGAATGGTCCTAAGAGAGCTGACTCTAGAACACTTTTGCATGCTGAATCCGTTCCTGATATCTATATTTGGTGCAGGTCGACTGGGGTGTCCCTTTGAATTTGAATGAGCTGTAGTTTCATCTAGCTTACACTAACAAATCGTATCAAGCCAAAAGCATGGGCATTGTTAGTGAAGTTTGAGGTGTAAATATTGACTCCCACAATGACGATCACTCACCCCCGACGCCAAAATCGAATTCAGTGTTGAATTCTGGTCCAGGCACAACCTTCTGATCCTTCATTTCATTGACTCGATTGCCATGGCATCACAATCCAGAGCATCAAGCATCAATGGAGGCCACTCATTGGCTATCGATTGAAATTGAAAAGAATTGTGGTGCCTGCGGTGAAAGCATAGACGCACGTTTATACATTTGTTTTTTGTGCAAAACCGGAGTTTGTAACTGTGATCCTGCTTATCCTACACCTTTTCCCACGGAGTATGGCTCTACAAAGAATCCTACACCGTTTCCCACAGAGCCAGAGTATGGCACTACGAAGAGTCCTACACCGTTTCCCACAGGGCCTGCCACTACAGAGTTTCCTACATGGTCTCCACCAGAACCTACTGGGACAGGAAGTACGACCGATTTGCCTACCGTCTACCCGACGTTCTATCCGACCGAGTATGGCGATGTCCCCTATGACTGGTACTGGCACTACGGTAGCAGTTGCAGCCGCGAGTTGTGCTGCCAAGAGCGTGCACGCCAAGGACTCAGTCCTCTGGCCAATACTGCTATCAGATGGGTTGCGATTTTCACGGTTGCGAGTTTTCCATCGATTAGTTTCCCACGTTGCCTCCCACATCGTCTCCCACATGGTCTCCTACGTTGTCTCCCACAGTACCTCCCACATCGTCTCCCACATTGTCTCCCAACATCTGGCCAACATCCTCTACAAACACATTGCATCCGTCCAATACCCTGTCTCCGACGACTACCTTCTTGCCGACCCCTTCACCCGAGAGATGGATGGATGATGGGCACTGTAGTTACCGTAGCTTCAAGTTGTGCTGCCGAAAGCGTGCACGCCGTGGACTCAGCCCTGCGGAGTACTGCCGTCGGATGAATTGTGATATTCGCGACTGCTAGGGAATTGCCAGGGGTCAACAATCAACACTATTTACGGTCTCGCGTATTGTACATACAATGTCATGGTGTACGTATCACTGCTTCCGCGCCCAAGGCACTGACTACGATATCTTCATGACCAAAGGGATGCTGGCGAAGCGCTTGGTCGCCCCTTCATGCACTTGCAGATATTATAATAATAGGTCTACAATAGGTTTGCCAGGTCAAGACTGACATCGTCCAAAAATCTGTAAAAATGGCTCTGCCAGTAGCGGCTGGACCTACCAGCATTAAGTTTTGAAGGATTGCGGCTAGATTTGTAACTCCACTGACTTGACTATGCTGCGGTTGGCGACGCGGCATGTGCATCACGTCAAATATCCGTTCGATCAGTAGGACATCGGAGACATGTGAGATGCCGAGCCATTGACCTACCCATCTCACCCACTCTGACCTGACGGAGTCTGAGGCTGCCCTTCCTTGGCACCCTTGGAGGCCTGAGGGCCAGCGCCTCCTCCTCCTCCGCCACCTTCTCCTTTGCCACCGCCGCCCTTTCCCGGACCCCTCTTCTTCTTCCTACGCATCTTCTTCGCCTTCCCCTCTGCACCTCCTGAGGCTTCGGTTTCACCTTCGGCGGTGTCGGCCGGACTCTTCTTCTTGCTCGAGTCGTTGCTGCCCTTGCCTCCACTACCTGCTCCTCCTCCATCACTTGCCCCTGCACCACCACCGCCACCCCCTACCTTTCCACCGGTCTTGTGGGTGGTATCAATGATTGCAGCGCTCCCCGGTTCCAATCCCAAAATTTTCTCAAACTGTGCCGCCGCCGACTTCACACTTTCGGTTTTTCCTGTGATGATGTACTTCGTTGCGGTCTTTGGTCCAGTTGCGGATGCTTCCTTCCCTTCCTTGGGGGCAGCCTCATTCTCCTCGCCCTCGTCGTTGTCGTCATCGCCCTCCTTTTCATCCGCATCAGGCTCGTCCTTCATCTCCTCCTCCTTGGCATCTTTCAATGCTTGATCTGCCCCGGCACCTGCAGCATCTGCTCCACTGAGCCTGAGCTTCTTTCTGCGTATGACAGTGTTGGTTCGTCGTTGAACCTTTCGTATCCTGCCCAAGTTAAGCAATTTGGACGAAGGGGTCCATATCTTGACTATGACCGCCTCGGCCGTGGTGGCATCCTCGTCTTCCTTCTCTTTATCCTTGCCACCCTTGCCCTCCTTGGCATCCTTACCCTTGCTGTTTGGTGTCGCATCCTCCTTGCTGGACTGTGCGACCTCGGCCTCAGCAGCGACGGCAGCGGCCTTCTTGTCGCCCTTCTTCCCCTTGCCCTTCCCTCCCTTTTCAGATTTGTCACCGCCTTTGTCGCCATCGCCTTTTCCATTCTTCTTATCATCCCCCTTGCTGGTCTCTGGGACCTCCGGTTCTGGTGGCGCCTCAACGATCTTTCCTGTGGGCACCCACCTTTCTCCAGCCACTATGGCCAGCATCCTTGCCAGACACTTTTCGACCTTGTCTATCTCCCCCTCCAATTGTATAACATTCTGCACCCCTCCATTGGGATTCTGAGCTGGTCCATTCGAATTTGTGGCAGATGCACTACCGGCACTTCCTGGAGGGGAGCCACCAAACAGCATGGCAGCCCCGGCATTCTCTCTGGCCCTTTCCATCTGGGCCTCCCTGGCCTTCCAGAAATTATCCCCCCCCATGCCGCTGACATTGGACATGAATTCGTTGGGGGGGACCATTATCCGCACCCCATAGGTGGCGCTCAATGCGGCAATCACGATGCCCCCCTTGCCCACGAGCATGTTGTGCTTGGCACGATGGATGGGCACCTCGAATACAACGTCGCGATCGTGATCGTAATCCACTAAGGGCAGGAGTTGTCGGACCGCGGAGAAGCATCCCACGGGATCTCCCCTGATTATTACAGGGGTCCATTCGTCGGAGTCCGAAGTTGGGGATGTGGCAGTGCCTTTGGGTGTGGTGTCGGATTTCTGCTGTTGTTGCTGGTAATCTCCCCAACCACCCGCCGCTGCCGCCTGCTGGCCAAACGCATCCTGCCCAGCACTGGCACCACCGGCTGCCCCTCCACCTCCTCCGCCCAGCACGCTTATCCTAACGGGGGCCACGTGCCCGGCGCTCCGTCTCATGGCCTCGCGTTGAACCGACAGTATCGTCCGTCCTCCTCTCCCTATGACGGCGCCCACTGTCCGTGGCGGCACATAAACGGCAAGCTGGCATTGTTGTAACGGGTGGGATATGGACTTTTGCCGCAACCTGGCTAATGAAAGTGACTCTGCGGACAACGGTGGCGCCGGGCCCGATGGATCCGAGGAGGGGCCGCCGGCATCGCGGTTGGCATTGGGTTGCGACGGTCCGTCGGACGAGGAGGACTGCGGCGCACCGCCGCCACCACCACTTCCGGGCTTGGAGCCGCCGCGACCTCCCTGGTAGTTCCTCCCGGGTGCGGTCTTGCTGCCGGCCATGTTGGTACTCCGTAGCTCGACCGGATTCTAGGATGTCGATGAATGATACAGATTGGAGAGCTCTCCAGTCGACTGCGGAGAGCGGGACACATGAGACATGAGACATGATAGATCTTGACGGATACAGTTGATCATTGCTGCGAAGGACTCTGATGAAGTTTGATAGAAACATTTTAGATCTAATTTTACCCTTGGGCAAGCCTGCGTGATTGCTTTTTGGCAGTCCCACGTTTCCGTGA
>JALLBE010001570.1:0-10009 GCA_036939795.1 Thalassiosira mediterranea | reverse complement strand
AAATCAGCACACTCTTTCTTATCATTGTTGATGCACAGCTGACTGGCATACCACTGGCAGAATACCTCTCTAGTAAACAAAGTTTTTCCATTGGAAGTAGCACCGAGCTTGGTACCATCGGATCCGGGGATATGGGCTATGGATTGAATGAGGGCATCTGCTTGATTGCTTGAAATGCTGATTCCAACCTTACTCATTTGCTTTTGTACCTCCATATCTGAAAGAATGCCGTCGCCATCATGGTCGAGGAATGACGTGAAAATCCGACCGGCTTCAGCGATCTCTTCGGCAGAGAGGACATTGGTGTAATGGCCATTGGCGCAGTTCATCTTGAATGAGGCTGGGTTCGCAATGAAATCTCTTGCTGTGCACGCAAGCTTGTAATGAATGACCATAATACGAACAGCTATTGAAGCCCTTTCTTCGCGCTCAGATTCTGAAATGATTTGGGGAAGAGCAAAACAACCAATGCACCCAACTTGAACCATTGAAGAGATTAACCTGAAGCATGTTTGTGCACAACGATTAGACCTCTTACAACACAGAAAAAATGGTCGACAAGATGATCACTCACCGTTTCTTGTTGAAGATGAAAGCAAGTGCTGCGTCATCGATCCAATAATGGCAATGATCATTTTAGATAAAGTGGGTAGAAGTAAGCCAAACTAAGGTCATGATCAATGAATGTGTTTACCTGGGACAGTAGCCAGAACACAGTAGGACAAAAGAGCTATTGTGCTTGTTTTTGCATCATTTGCGAGCGCTGGGATGAACAGGTTGACAAGCTGCGCACTGTACACACAGCTGAATACAAGCATGGCACGCATGCACATGACGTGGAACTCAGGTCCATCGTGCCCAAACAGGTAAAGTGCATGCTGTCGATTCTGTGGTGTTGGACCAAATAATGCCTTCGCGAAACGACTTCGAGTTCTATCGAGGCGTTCCAAGTCAATGTGGCACCACATAGGAAGCCCTTCTCCATCATGCGAGAGGGACTCAGGAAGACTGCTACATTTTTGTCTCCGAAGAGGTTCTTTTTCTGTTCCGATGTTTGAAGACTCATTGGATGTAGAGGAACTCAAATCTCCCCAGGAGAGCTGCAGCACAGAAATTTACCCGTAAGTAAGAAGGACGGATAGGGACCAATGAAGCGCTGCTATATCTCACCTGACGCAGCCTGGGTTGGGGAACGAACTCCGGAGCCAAGAATCGATCACGGATACCAAGCAAATACTACATGGAGGTGTACATGGCGGTATGTCATTTGACGTTTTGGTGGACGAATGTGAGCTAGAGATCTTGCAAAGTGTACTGGTACATACAACGGGATGTACTTGCCTGCTCGAAAACCACTGATAGAATGTGGAATACCCATCCGTTAAGAAGCCATGCCCAAGCAAGACGCTAGAGCAAAGCATGCCTTGAGCGTTAAGTAGGTGCCAAAATAATATACTGCGTTCTCCCGAAGAAGGTCGACTCACCACTCGAGAAAATCCCAGTAAGTCGAACAGTAAGAAGTAGCAGCAAGCCCCAACTGCAAACAGGACCCATGTTTTGACATCAATCTCTATGACTGCTGCCATTTTCTGAACGAAAAGAGACATTTGGATGACGATATGAGCAGATGAGGTAGCGTTATCCAATCTTGTGTTATGAGATCATATGGCAGTCACATACCTTGGCATATGCGTGTGTGAGGTACCTCCCAAAGTTGAAATGATCACCTATGGTCTTCGAATGACCTCCCTCTATATCACCTGCAGGCAAAAAGGGAGGTTCGTAGCTGCGCTCTTTGAAGAACTCCTTCCGTAGAGCTGAGGCATAGTGAAGGATTGTTTAGAGACCACGTCATTTTTCATAAGCAAGTAGGCAGATGAATTGGCACATAGTGAGCTACTTACAACAAAACTCAAGCTTATCTTCGATACACTCCTTCTCTTGATCCCTCATGAATGGTAGAAAGCTTAGATAAGGAGCAACATATCTAGAAACACGTTTGGCCACCCCATTTATTCCTCTCTCCTTTGAAATAGCATCAAATTCGTCATCCATTTTTGCACTTTCCTGTAGTAGGCTATCGACGTACGCCTCGTCGTGACATGCTCGATCCTATTCACATAATATATCCGAAAACAACATCGATTGCGATGTCAAGTGAGCAAGTATTCCGCAGTTATCGTTGATGATCTCGTCAAAGAAACTCTCACCCATTGACACCACTCCTTCTGGGCCTTAAGACCATCGTGAACTTCCGCCAACACTGATACCAGGAAGATTACCATGATGAAGAACATTCCAAAATGGATCGTCTCCACTAGCTCAAACACTTCATCATCCTCTTCACCCTCTTCTCCAGAACCCTCCACATCTTCGCTGACGGAGATCAAGGCCGACAATGTCTTGAACGCATGCAATTTCTGCAGGATGTAGGTGATGGCAGACAGAAATCCTAGCACGGTCAGCTCTCCGAAGAGTGCGGACACGATCGGTCGCAATGCGCGTCCCGCATGATGTTCCGCCCCGTGTTTCGCCTTTTCGAATAGGATCGTCAGCGCGATGAGGATGAGAACGATGTAGAGTGCCTCGATCGCCTCGGATTTCTCTCCATCGTGAGAGTTGTACGAATACAGTACTTCGCCCTTTTGGGGCGACAACTCGTTGACGCCATCCATTGGCTACCAGATAGTCGAAGAGGCTCCGTTCGACGAGGATAATGAGGCCCTAGTCGGCGATGACGACGAGTCCGTCAATCCAGCGACAGTGGCTATAATCGAGTGCGTACCAATCTCTCTAGAGAGAGCTATGTATGGGATAGTACCTACTCGACACTTGCAACTCGCTGTTCGCGCCGTCGTCCCTTGCTTTGCCGCTCTATCTCGCTCGCTCCTGCCTCTGTCCCGCCCTGCCTGCCTGCCTTCGTACAACTGATACCGACGGACGGCGTTTTACGATGCTCTGCTATTGTACGATTGTACGCGACGACGCGACTCACCACGTCCTGCTTGTGCTCTTGTCGACATCATCATCAGAACTCCGAACCCCGAAACAACAACAACTTCTTGAACGCACGAACGAAAGTGGGCCGGCGGGGGCAAGCGTGCGTGTCATATCTACGAAGGAATAACTATCCGTATCTATCGCGGATATTGAACCTCGAGACATGCGCACAATAATGGGCAGTAGATAAGAACTCTCGGGGCAATATTATTGATGATCACTTATACGAGTTCCTCTTTTACATTGATGTCTCTGATGTGAAGAAATACTGAACGCTTCATGCCCATCAAGCATGGTACCTAACTATTGCCTCCTACATAGGAAATGCACGATACATACGCACAATTGCACACAATTCACGTGATCTTCGTGATCACGTAATAAAATTATCAGGTCTCGGGTGGCGGGTTGCGTGTTGCGGGTGTGAGACGGGTCTACATACAGGTACTCAAGCTCAAAGCTCAAATCCGACGCCCGACGCCCGCCCTCCCGCCTCCCGCCCGCCCGAGAGACGACGCCGACGCCTGCCTCTGCGCCGACGACGCCCGCCGCTAGAGAGAGAAAGAGAGCCGCTGAGCCAGAGGGCAGCGCAGACAGGCTCATCGAGTCAATTTCAGGTCGCCATCATCGAATGCCCTCGCTGAAATCCGCCACCCGACCCCGCAGAGTCATGCGCGTCCGTCGTCGCTCGTCGGATCTCCTCCTCCAACGGCTGCGCCTGCCGTGCGCAGTCGTCCTAGTCGCGTTGGCGCTATGGGCTACCGCGACGTACGTGGGTCCGTCGCTCGGACCCGCCCCTCCCTCTGGGAGCGGCGGGCACCTCCGCGGCGGCGGGCAGAAGGATCTGGTGTTCGTCCGTTCCGACTCCCAGCCGTTCGTGAGTTACCCGCAGCATCGCCATCGTCGTTTGCCTTCGTGATCTCGTGGATCAACCATCGCACACGTCTCACCCCCCCCTCTCCTTTCATTGATCGCGTAGAACGAGGATTCAGTCGCCTCCCGAGCCACGCACCTAATAATAGTCGCGGGACACTCCGTCCTAGTCTCCGGGGACGTCTCCTCCGCCGCTTGGGACGAGTCGGCGTGGTGGCTCCTCGATTACCAGCGCGGGCGGGGCCTACCCCGCGCCATCGTCTCTCACATACAGGAGGGGGTTAGGATAGCGTTGGAGGACAAACGGAGTCTTTTGGTGTTCAGCGGCGGGGAGACGCGGGCGCGGACCGGGCCGGAGACCGAGGGGGGGAGCTACTTCCGCGTGGCGGACGCGTTGGGATTGTGGGATGGACGCGACGTCTTCGCGGACGAGGAGGGCGCCGAGGATGGCGACTCCGCCGCCGCCGGGGACGCGGGCGGCGGTGCGAAGACTCCGGAGTCAAAGTCCACCGTGAGGGCCCGCACGGTCACGGAGGAGTACGCCACCGACAGCTTCGAGAACTTGCTCTTCAGCATATGTCGCTTCCGGGAGGTGACGGGATCGTACCCCTCCAAAATTTCCTTCGTCTCCTTCACGTTCAAGCGGGAACGTTTCGAGACCCTCCACGCCGCGGCGCTTCGATGGCCGTTAGATCATTTCAATTACGTGGGCGTGGACCCACCCGCCTCCACCGGGTTCGACCTACAAGCTTCCACGGAAGGCGAAAGACAAAATTCGTTGGAGCCATTCAAGGGCGATCCGTACGGTTGTCATACGGAGGTATTGCAGAATAAAAGGAAGGAACGCAATCCCTTCTCGAGAAAGGCGCCGTACGAGCTCACGTGTCCCGAGATGGGCGAGCTCTTGAAATGGTGTGGACCGGCGCTGATAGAGACGTCGGAGGTTCCCTGGGGGGAGGAGTAGGGGTTGTTACGAGACGAATGCGGACACCAGAAATCTCGAGGCTTGTTGACTATGCAATTCCCTCCGCCCCTGATGGCCTTACGGCCCGACTGATCCTTGGACGAGCGGTTCGTGCTCAAGGGCGGATCTGACCATATGGCAATCCCAGACGACAAATACAATCTATTCAGGAGAAGAGAACGCGCTGAAAATATGCATTGGGGCATTTGACTTTCAACAAAACCACAGAACGGCATTACGAAAATCTGAGCTGCCTCGTGGTCATGCCGGAATTGATACTAATTGCAATCGTTCTTCTCTAGAGAGATAGTACCTAAATCATGTTATGGGCGAGCTCTGTGTGGACCGGCGCTGGTAACGATGTAGGAGGGGTTGTGAAGAGACTATCGCGCTTAGTGTAACTCTCAAGGCGCGGTGACGATGCAAGTCGATTCTCCCTTCAATGATGTTGCGGGAGGGCCTGTCTCATCCTTGGACGAGTGGTCTGTGCTCAGGTGGGCAGGTCTTGGAGGTCTGGGTTATGAACTTGCTGGTTGGATAGCTCGATATAGAGAGGGGTTCGTTGCATGCATGCAATATAGGCTGACGTAATGTTCCTGAAGGTTGATGGTGCATAGTCGTCAACTCAGAATTGGAACTAAGAATCTGGAGGGATTGGAAGAGGAGCCTCCATCCCTCCACCGATTAGCTGCAACACCGCCGCCCGAGGAGAGATCTGCCGGCTACCAGACAATGTTCCACTCAGATAACATCTCGACAAAATTCTAGTTCTCTAAACATATTACATAAGCTATTGGATTCAATCAAGCACATTGTCCCGCCAAAGTGCATTGCCCCGAGCAGCATTCGTTGTTTGCGATACAAGCAGCCTGATGGTCCTTGCATAACCCACAGCAGATGGATCCCTCGTACCCCCGGCCAGCCGAGTAACAGCTCGATTCACAGTAATTGCCAGTTTCCCACCAGAAAGCCTGATTGCATTTCCTCTCTAGGACGGCAGGCTTGTCGTCACAGTCTCTACCCCCCTCCACCATCGTATTTGTTGGGACATTCGTGCAGTCAGAGCATATGCTCGGTGCAGCGCAGCCTCCATCAAGCAATTCGCAAGGCTGGCCACAGCGATCGATGGCCACCATGACCTCGCCCTCGGGGCAGCCCATGTCAGGAACGGCAAACTCAGGCTTCAAGGCACAGAACGCACCAGTGCTATCGGTTTCAGAATTCGGGCAAGCGACCTCGATGTGAAGTTGGAAATTGGTCTTTCCACCATAATCTGTGATCGATAGGCCTCCGCGACTAAACGCTTGGATGCCGAGGGCTTCTCTATCTACCCAGCCAAATGAACCGTCGTTGCTGACATATCCTGCAATGACTCGCCAGTAAAGAGTGTTTGTCTCAACATCGAGGTAGTATTGTCGTCTAGCTGAACTTTCATGATCGACAGGTGCGTAGGAGTCCCCATGTCGAATTGCATGTACCATCCACCATACTCTGCGTGATTGTAAGGGCCAGTGAGATCAGCGTCCCAACTTCGCGAGATCGTATCACCGCACTGCTCGGCGCTGGTGCCGGGGGTGCAGGCTGTCAAAGACCCATCGCCCGTCAAACCAAAATGCGTGACACTTCCCTGGCGCGTCCTCCTGAAGTTGGCATTTGGGTCAATCATCGCGAGGACAGCGCTTTGCTGCTGGCCACTTTGGGGCATGACAACGGTGAACATGCTTGCGAGATGTCTATCATCTTTGTCGCACATAGTCTGAGGGAATTTCCATTGCTCGCGGACCTCACATTTGTCATGGCGGTAATCTAGCTCCCACCTTCGTCAATAATGACAGCGAGGGAAGGCAACATGAATAAGCAGATAGTTCAATTCTCTCATTGATATTGCAAGTATTTTGTTGAACACTCACCATTTCCCAGCAATTGCAGGCCCCATGACAGTTGATGTATCTGTGCCAACCTTTCGATTGGTCCAGGACCCATCTGCATCTTCCCAGTTACTCTGGTACATCATGGAGTACTGGGTTTCCGCTCCACTTTTGCCAAAGAAGACACTCTGATCCACAAAATCTTCACCTCCCAAAGTATCCCAATCGTAGGTCATACCAGAAGATATCAACTGCACCTCGGGAGCGAGTCCATTCACAGGTATAGTGACAAATGCGCTGTCCTCTGTGTGCGTCATTCCACTGCCTTCGACCCAAGGCTCAAATCTACGGGCAGCGCCACCACAGTTTGAGACCCTCCAATTGGTGAGAATATGCTGCATGAGGTGATCATAGGTAAAGAAGCCGCTCCACTGGTTCCCATTGTTCAACTTCGCCTCATACGATCGCGTTCCAGGGTCGGGGACGTGCGGCGCATTCGACGAACGGCAATTGATAACTATCTCGTTGAACCAAACCGAGAAGAGGACGAAAATGGCGCGGTTTTGGAAGTCCGAGACCTCGAACCCGTTGATCTCGGACCTCTTTCCCCAACCGGTCATGCCAACGTTGCACAACCACACCGTGGTGTTGTGCACTCGGAAGTAGTCATCGTTGCCCTCTTCGTCCTTGGTGTGTCTAGTCAAGCGCCTGCTCGAGACTCGACCTGCGTTGTAGATGAGCTTCTCTGAGTTAACATCTGACTCATCCCAGTAGAGAGATCCACCTTCGTACACAGCACCCGAAATTGCGGCGTACCAAGATGAGGAGTGGATACTATTGCCAGTGATGAGGAGGGACGGCCGATCTTTAGGAACCACACCATTGTATCGAAGCGACGTATCCGCTGGCTCAGGCAGCACGGGGAACTGCATGCCAGCCCATCCACCGCTGGCTGCATTCCCAATGATGTAGTTATGTGCGTTCGAGATGTAGAATCCTGATGCGGTGTGATCAGCCGGGACGAGGATGCTATCGCTCTGCTCTGAATTCGGCACATTCGAATTGCTTGGCATGAGTACTGCACCATTAATCGCATGTACGAAAGCGGCGAGGTTGTACTGCAAATGGTTGTTCTCCTCCACCCCCGACTCGAGGTAGTACGCGTGACCAGAGATGTCAAACGCCACATTCCTCTGGACTGTAACATGGTGAGCATTGTGAACGGTGATGGCCCGGAAGTATGACTGATGGACGGAGCAATCGGAGACTTCTGACACCATGCCAGCAGATGGATCTTGGTGGTGAAAATGGACAGGATAGCGCCCGAGGACGTTCGTCATTCCCATCCTGCGAAATTCGACGCCACGGATCCTGCCCTCCGCTTCTCCGACGACGATCGTGTGGCCGCCAAAGCCGGTCAGGAAGGTATCAGGGCATGGCATCTTCGTCCAGCCACTAGCGGTTGAGTCACACTCAAGGGGAAAGCTGTCTGTGGGTTCAGACCGATCGTTGCCCTGAATCACAATGTTCCGCGTGAGCAGGCCCACCTCGCTCTGATACTCGCGCATCCCAGCGTGGTGGTAGTACTCCAGGGGCGACGTCAACGTCACCTTGCCAAACTGCTTCCCATCAATGATCACGCACTGGACGCCCGATGCGGCAATTGTTGCAACCTCATTGTAGTTGTACCCCCTGGTATCCTTCACGTGTGATGTGGTCACCACGATCTCACCTCCCTCCGGCCAGTTGACGCAGTCCTGGAGGAAGATCACGTTGTTGCGGACTGGCGGGGCATCCGTTTCCAACTGGGTGTTACCGGGGACGTGCGCAGCCAGCCTCGTCCACGTGGGATGGTACAGCTTGCCGTGCAGGTCCACTCGCGCGCCGGGGGTGTTGGACACGTGCACTCCCTTGAGGCCCATGTCGGACCCCGCGGCCGTGGCAAGGTGACGGTCGGAAGCCGAGCTCGGGTTGCCGTACTCGCCGTGCAGGGTGATGGCGACGGATCCCTCGACGCGACAGGTGGGCGATCCAGCCTCGAGAGCACCATTCACCGTGATGCCCAGCGTGTGCATCTCGATGCCATCGGTGGAATCGTCGAAGATGAGGCGAGATCCGGATGGTATTGTGATGCGCCCGTAGGGAGAGCCGGCCGTGCCCGTGAGCATCCCCGGCCCCACCACGACGGAGGTATCCGATGGCAGTAGAATGTCAGTCCCATCGGGAACCAGGTTCAGCAGATCCCAACCCACGAGCCCGGTCTCAAGGTGGGGACAACTGTGGGGCTGCATCAGAGCGTCATCCGGCACGGGCATGGACGGCTGGTAGTTCATGATGGACTTGGCATCGGACGATATGAGCTCCTCCCCGCCAGGCGAGGCATGAATCGCCTCCCACTCTGCGGTGAACTCGAGCGGGGGATCCCCGAGGCCCCACGATGGCACCGGGTTGCCCGTCGGGCGCGCGGTAACGGGGGCCATCGTGGGAGATGCAGACGTGGGATTGGGAGAGGGCTGGTCAGTCGGATCGGGCGTCGGATCAGACGTCGGCATCGGCGTCGGAGGTGGCGTCACGGGAGCATTAGTAGGCTCCGGGGTGACATCGGCGGGGCAGTTGTCGCAGGCCACGCGACATGCATCACGCGCCTTGACGCCATCGACGCTACCCCACCCACACCTGCCGTCCGGGTTGTTGGCGACGTGATCGCAGGTGTGGTCGACGCTGAACTTCCCGTGCCAGTTCGGATCGTCGAAGCAATCCGGTGTCGGTGGAGGGACGGTCGTAGTTGTGGCCGCAGTAGTCGTGGTCGTGGTGGTCTTTCCCGCAGTGCAGCTCGGGTCGCACGCACCAGGACAAGCTTGGTCCGCCGAGACGCCCTCTGCACTCAGCCAAGCACACCTGAAACCAGGCTCGAGCGCCACATGATCGCAGGTATGATCGACGCTGGCCATTCCATGCCAGGTCGGATCGTCGGCGCACCCACCCGGCGGACTTGGGGTGGCGGGCGTAGTGGCAGCGGTAGAAGTGGCTGTCGTCGCCGGAGGCGTTGAAGGCGTGGGCGTCGGAGGAGTGGGAGAGGGCGGAGGACCCTGCCCATCCAAGCTCGCCTCCACCCTCGAGATGAAATCGTACGCCAGGGCGTAGTCGATCTTGACATCGTCGATACTCGCACCTCCGGCATCGTGATTGCCGCCCTCGATGGCGTAGTGCTCCACGATGTGCCCGCCCTCGCAATTCCCATACTCGTAAAACATGGCCACGCCGGTGCCCTTGTCGGACGAGTGCGCGCTCGAGAAGGTGGGCG
>JALLBE010001569.1:0-10013 GCA_036939795.1 Thalassiosira mediterranea | reverse complement strand
ATGCCGCCGACGGTGAACAGTGCATTAGGTTGAAATCTTTTCATCTCGATCTAGTTTATCTGAGTAGCTCTCGGTAGTTTGGGATGCAAATTGTGAGCCGAAGATTGCAGCCCGAGCGAGGAGTTGGAGGAAAGGCGACGCAACGCGGCGATGACGGCATCGAGTTGCCAGCAAGCTCGCGGATGCATGCTCTTTGTCAATTCAATGGCTTGCCCATCAGTTTCACCTCTCGATACATTACCCAACATGCCACACGAACTCCTTGATATTGGACGACTTCAGCGTTGTATGATGGCATCAAGTTACCAGCGAGTTCGCAGATGTATGCTCTTTCCATTCAGTGCGCGCCCATCCACATTCACTTCAATACATAACTCGAGATGCCACATGAAGTCCTTGTCTTGCATGACTCCACTCCAATACATAGCGTTGCAAAGCCACATGTATTCTCTGTTTGCGATGCAAAACTCTTGGCGTTTGAATTCTCCACTCACAGCAGAAGAGAGGTGCACCGGCCTTTTTCAGCGGATATTGGCACACGCTCAAGCCACCATCAGCTCAAGCTGGTCCAGTAAGTATTCAGAACTGAAACACCATATTTTCCCTGTTGTTTGGCAGTGAATACTTTCCAACTGTTCCCTACGTATCACGTGTTTCACACTACTCCACGGGAAGAAAGAGGACGCTTTGATAGGCATCGGTGGCACACAGGTCACAGGAGAGCATAGATTCATCTTGCAGCTCACCAACGATCCCAATTTTATCTCCAGGCTCGAGGGCTTCAACGGTGAGCTCGAGAGAGAAGAAAATTGGCTCAAGGATATGTACGCTTCACAATCTGCCCGAAGGTGCAGTTTATTGATGATGGTGCCTCTGATTGTTCTGATATCATGTCTCTCATTTGAATATGACTCGTTGGTCGGCACGATAACCATATTTACTAGTAAGACCTTGCATTCTTTGAGCAATCACATCACCATCGAATCGATATCAGCCCATCATCATCATCACCAGACCCTTCTATCTCGATCGGCACTCGCAAAACTCTGCCATCATGGTTGTCTCCAATGGAAGGTCTCGCCACAATATCTGCACGACGAGTCTTGCCATTTGCAATGACCTCGACACCATCCAGCCCCGGGCCCCCAGGAAGGTACACGAACACCGAGCCCTTCTTCTTATATTCATTTTTCAGGCGTATGGCGACGTGTCGACCGCTCCAATCGAACGATCGAACCTCGAAGCCGCAGCTGAAGTGCAGGTCGCTGCCGACGTACTGCGGTCGCGTCGTGTCCGCCGGTTTGATGTGGAAAATTTCGGTCTCGTGGGGCTTGAGCTTTTTTATGAGGGGATCGTTATCGACGAGCGTCTTCGATCGAGGCCAAGAGCATACGGCGGTGAGGCAATGGACGCAAAATGTTTTGGATCGATCATCGCACATCCGGCTGCTCCTCGTCAATCTTACCTGATGGGGTATCCACACATACTCCGAGGACCAGAACGAAAACACGTGGAAGCCGTGCTCCGACATCTCTCCGGGACCACCGTCGGCGACCAAGGACCGTGAACTCCGCGGTGCGCCCATCGCCACGAAATCTTCTATGCTGTGGGAAACGAGCGCCGAGAAGGAGACGCTGAGCCTCGCGTCGTGATCCATCCAGTTGCTCAGGCTGACGACCGTCCACGATCCCAGGCCGGGGGCGACGGGGAAGCAGCTGCGCTCGCGTCCGTACGGATCCGAATCGTTCCCGGGGGCGTAGCCCACCTCGCACTCGATCCTGGAGGCCTGGTCGCGCAGCATCCGCCCCCCGGGATTCATCTCCTCCCCCCCCGGCGAATCGGCGCCGCCGTCGCCGACGCGGCCGTCGTCGTCGTCATCCGAATTCCCCCTCTCGGCGCACCACAATCGTAGGATCGACGGCATGCCCCCGTTGATGGTGCTGTGCAGGTCCAGCGGAACCGCCGTCACGCCCGTCAACGGGAATATCCGCTTGGCGACGCCGAGCCTCGCCTCGCTGACCTTCTCCATGTCGTCCGACAGCAGGAACATTCCCCCCGTCATGGCCACGATCGACGCGGCGCTGACGACCTCGTCGTCCGTGAGCTTGGTGGAGTCGCCCAGCAGTATGCAGTCGGGATCGTTGTGCCACCATCGATGGCCGAGGGGGGCGCGCGACATCGTGTTCCTCAGCATCCCCCTCAACGCGGGAAGCGTTCCGTTGTCCCAATGGGGCAAGGGGAAGGCGGGGACGAAGGTCGGTCCCGTGTCGCACGAGACCCTCATGCCGTCGACGAAGCCGACCGCCGACCCGATGGGGCAGCCGCACCCGATGATGAACGCGTCGTCCCCCGCGGCGGCGCGGATGGTACGCAGACCGAGGTACATGGCCTCGGCCCTGCTCATGGACGGGTCGTACTTTCCGTTGCCCTCGAGGCAGGACGCGTAGAGGAAGTCCAACTTGAGCACGTCGAATCCCCACTCCTCGACCGCCCTCTTGATCGTGTCGTGAACGTGCCTCCTGACGGCGGGGTTGGTCGCGTCCAGCCCGTAGAAGAACTTGCCGCAGTTGGCCGAGTTCGCGATCCGTCCGTTGTCGTTCCGTATGATCCAGTCGGGATGATCGCGCGCCAGCATCGATCCCTTGTCGCACGCGAACGGCGCGAGCCACACCCCGGGCTTCATCCCCTTGCTCCGTATCGCGTCGGCCAGGACCCTCATCCCTCCATCCTCCACGAACTTCCCGGGCTTGAGGGAGGTCCAGTCCCCCCACGACGTCATGTACCCGTCGTCAATCAGGCAGACGTTGAACCCGATGCTGCCCTTGCTCTTCTCCAGTATGTGCGCATTTTTGGACAGCGAGTCGTGATCGATGTCGTCGTAGTAGTGGTACCAGCTGCACCACCCCGCGGTCAATCCCTTCTCCATCGGGCGGGCGTCGTTGTGCTCCCCCACGGCGCGGACGTAGTACACCATCGCCTCCTCGTCGTAACAACGGCCGTCGACTATCTGACAATACGCCCAGTCGCTGCTCACAGTCTTTTTTGCGATCACGCCCTCGTGGCACGCGTACAAATTGATGCGGCGGAGGTCGCGATCCATCAGGACGGCCCCGAATTGCTCCCGCTGGGAGAGGAAGCCGACGACGAGGGCCGGACCGCCCTCCTCGTCGAGGAGGATGCGATCGTCGTCGTAAGCGGCCGACGACGTGGCGCCGTTGGAGCTTATGCAGGCGAACATGTCCGACTTGTAATGGGCCGTCGACTCGTCCAGCGGCGCCTCCTCCTCCTCTCGATCCTCGCGGCGGTCGCGAACCACGGTCGATGGACCGCCCAGGTTCTCGCTCCACGCGTCGCCGTCGACGACGTCGTCCGAACAATACCGTGGCCCGGTCTGGACCATGCCCCCGCGATTGAACGCCGCCGAAAAAACGGCCGGCATGGCGCTCCCAGGCTGCCGCTCCCCCCTCGGTACGCTCCCCGAGAACGACCAGCTCTGATACCCGTGCACGTAAACGTTCGTGGGCTCGTCGTAGTCGTAGGACGACGAGTCGGAGGACGAGTCGACGTCATCATCTCGTGCGACGTCGTTTCCCCCCCGTGCCCGTGGCGGCGGCGGTCGTCGGAGGTTCAGCGCGCCGTCCATCAGGAGGAAGGAGTCCACGGCGACGCTCGGGTCGGGGGGGTGTTCGACCTTCCACAGCAGCGGGGGACACTCCTCGCGGCGAGCCGCAGCCCCCCCGGTTTCGGAGTCGACATCGTCGCCCCCCCGGCACGGTATGGCGAAGGTCAGGATGGGACCGTGGCGCCCGCGCTTCCTTCCCCCTTCCCCGTCGTTCGAGCTTTTTTGACCCCCTTCCCATGGGGGGGATGGGAGGTCGTCCCACCTGTCTTCCGGGGGCAATTCGACCCCTCCCGCATCGCCATCCTGACCTCTCAAGTCGTCGGAGGATTCGTCGTCCCCCGTAGTCCCAGATCCGACGAACTTGGGACGCAAGTATATCCTGAGCGCGTGGCAGTTCCCGATGCCCCGTATCCACAGCCCCCCGCCGCCGCCGCCCGTCGCGCCGCCCTCCGAGACTTCGATGCCATCGCTCGCGCTCGCCCCTCCGTCTGGCGGCGCCACGATCGGCTCCATCGACAGCACGTCGTCCACGTCGTAATCGACCCTCACGCGACGGATCGGCCTGGGCGCCCCCGCGATCCGTCGCCTCGCCGCCTCGCCCCATTTCCTCCTCCTCCTCCTCCTCTTCGCGCTCCCCCCCGCGTCGTTCGAGCGGCACCCGCCGTCGCACCCACCACCACACCCGCCATCGCACCCGCCGCACGCCGACAGGCATCCCCCCACGCTCCTGTGCCAGTACTCCCTCCCCCTCGACACGTTCGTGTGGGAGGGCAGCGCCTCGCGCGCCGGTCGGTACGTCACCGAAAGCAGCGTCGACGAGGATACGTTCCATCCCGAGGAGGCGTTGGGTGATGATGATGAGGAGGAGGAGTACGACCAGCTCCACTCCTTCGTCGTCGTCTTCTTGTGCCCGTCGGCTCGGCGGCGGCCATAATCGCCTCCTCCGTCGTCCGCGGCGGGGGCGGGGGCGGGAAGGAGCTTCCTTCGCACCACCGACGCGCCGCGGGGAGAGAGCTCGGCCGAATAATGACCGTCAACAACTTCCGATCTCCAAGAGGACAATCCGTAATCGCCGTTCTTCGTCGGAGGAGGGTCCTTGGGGAGGAGCTGCACCCCCTCCTCCTCCACCACCTCGGCGTCGTAGTCGTCGTCGTCGATCGGTGGCGAGGAGGAGGAGGGACGCGGCGCGGCTCCGGCTCCGGCTCCGGCTTCGGCGCCGTCGCAAATACCATCGCCGTCGCCGTCGCCGTCGCCGCCGTTGCCGCCGGCGGAGCTGGGGACGTTCAGGCGAAGGACCCACCCCCCGCGGTCGGCCGACTTCGTCGTCGTCGTCGTCGGGGCCATCATCGTTGATTGGAGATACCGGCCACAACAATTTGCGATTGTCTTTTGTCTTTTGCAACCAATTGCACAGAGAATTGCAACGTCAATATTTGGCGATGGGCGACCGCCCGGTGACTTGGCTGCTTGCGATACGCCGCTTTGCAGTTTGCGTTTGCAGGCAACGTTCAGTTTGCAGTTTGCAGTTTGCAGGTCAAGATGTGCCCACGCACTCTCTCTGTGCCACTCTCTCTCCAAGCAAGGCTCCAAGCTCTCTCTGTGCTGATCTCAAATCAAGCTCAAAGCTTTGTTTCTTTAGAGTGATCAACAGGCTCGTCAACATACCATGATGCATGAGGATGATGAGGAGGATCACATTCAAATAGATACATTGAAAGTTATACAAATAGAGCTGCCACAAAATAGAGACAACATACTCTCACGCGTAGCCAAAACCAGCCAGAACCGCTATCTAGGTGACATATTCACCCAGTTCACTGCAGTAGAGCAAGATTTGCCTATTTTCTCCTTACAGAGAGCTTCACAAATCTATCGCGGCCACAGAAGTCTTTGCGGCTATCGCTGTGTTCCACACCCCATCGAAGCGCCTCCTCCGATCCGGGAGCGAGCCATCTCTCCAGCGCAGCGGGGTGAGAGTCGTCAACTTCCATCCAGCAGTGTCTCTGCACCGGTGCCGCCCCCTCGTCATAATCTGAATCTGGCACCGTCCACTCCGGCAAGTGGCCGACGATGTCCCTGATCACATCCAACCCATCATCTCCACCGCAAAGGGCGAAGTCACTCTCGTACCCCACCACATCCGTGGAGAGGCCCGACATATCCTTCCTAGGAATGTATGGTGGATTCGAGACAACTATGTCAAAATTCATGGGATAAGCTTCTTCATTGGTGGCCGCTCTATCTGAAAGCTTGCTGCGGTCATTTGTGAAGTCACCAGCAGAACAAACAATGGCATGATACAAGTCACAAACTCTCCGGTCGGGACCATCGATCAAACCAGATAGTAGCATCTCTGCATTTTCATTCGATAACTCAACAGCCCCGGGCAACACATCCAAAGCAACGACTTCGACATCCCTCGGATATCGATGAGCTATCGCGATTCCGATGGCGCCAGTGCCGCATCCCACGTCGAGCACGCGCACCTTTCTCTTGGCATCGGACCCAATGCTCCTCAGTCGAATCAGGTGATCGATGTCGTCCAGCGCAAGCTCCACCAGTTCCTCCGTTTCAGGACGCGGACAGAGCATCGGCTTCCTAATTTTCAACCCCATCAGCTCGTGAAAGTCCCACTTGCCCACGATGTACTGCAACGGTTCGTATTGACACCGTCGTTCGATGAAAGATTCGTACGCAATAGCCTGTTCCGGCGTGAGCTGCCGCACTGCCAACTCATGCGACGTATGTGGCGGCAGCATCGACACCTCTCGAAGTTCCCGGTAGCCGTTTTCCCAGCTCAGATCCAATGCATGCGAGAGCAGGTGGAGGACGCTCTCGGACGGTTCCGGTACGGACCTATCTTCCAAATATTTCAGCGATGATTGCAGTGCATCGCGCACAGTTGATCCGGGGGGTATCCGAAATGCTGCTACTTTTACTTCGTTGGCATCGTTGGCATCGTTGGCATCGTTGGCATCGTTGACGTTGGGGGAGGTTGAGCTGGCCAGTATTGTGGACGTTCGTGTCGAGGAAAGCCATGACTGTGATGGAGGTACTATCTGGTCACCGAGTCCAACGTGCCGAATCGACGCCATTGGCTGCACGTAGCACGGCACCGATCGCCTGTGACATCTATACATGTAGGCTGGCGCGCCCGAATGGAAGCGCGGGCGCACATGTCGTCTCCTCGAACCCCACCCCGAAGCGATCGGTGGACCATCGATGGCGGAGCGGCACGCAGAGTGCGGCGGCCTCGGCCACGGCGTCATCCGCGCCGAAGAGAGCAGACCCGCCGACGCTGGCATGGCGTTGATGAGGTGATGTACGAAGATGGCGACGACGATGGGCCTGTCGAACATCTTGGCCGCCCCTACCGCGTCGTACTTGGCCCGGATGATCTCTTTACAATTAGTGACGCCTCCAGCGTCACCCGCCCTTGCTCCAGGCAGATAGAGACAGAGGACTGGAGAATGGGGCGTCGACGTTCTGTGTTGATGTTGATGTCGACGAGGCCGTGTGCGTGGGTGGATGAGGTGAAGGAGTTATCAATTTGCAACAATTCTATTAGTTGATACATATTTTACAGTAATCTGCAACGGAAATATTGGGGAGGATAAACATGATGATAAATATGACTTTTCACCATTCATGACCAGAAACCACACTATCAGTTACGTTTCCTTTCCCGCCAAAGAATTGACATTATTTAGGTGTGAAAATGAGAGTATTGTTGTGTGTCTACATATGTTATTGACACCACTCTTGACGTCGCCAAGATCGCATCATGCCTCATGCCTCGGCCCTCGGCCCTCGGCCTCCACCCTCCACCATCGACGCCGCCGAGGAAGCTGAACCCGCCCCTGCTCGCTACGCCGCCGTCGAGCAGACCCTCTCATAAATAATAATCGGCCAGAAACGTTCAACCCATCAATTCAGTGGCAATAGACGAGGCCGTCAAGTTCCATCAAAGGCGCAGTGCGTGCAAGCTTTGTGCAAGCAACCACGGAATACGGGTATCACCATGGTCTTGAACACACCCGCCCTCCGAATCGCGAGGAGAGTCGTCTCGTCGTCGTCTACCGCGGCGACGCGTCGTCCACTCTCCTCCTCCACCACTCCGCATCGCCCCCGCCCCATCTTCGTCGCGGCCACTAAACAACACGTCGGCAAAACCACCACCTCCCTCGCCCTCATGTCCGGCCTACAAAAGCGCTTCCCGAAGGTCGGGTTCATCAAACCCGTGGGACAGCAGCACGTGACCGTCCACTCCTCGACGCTCGGGGAGGACATACGCGTCGACAAAGACATATGCCTGTTGAAGGAACAATTCCGATTGGATCATATCGATTACAGGCACATGAGTCCGGTGATCATACCCCGGGGATACACGAAGAAGTATATCGAGGGGAAGATAACGTACGACGAGCAGATGGAACAGATCGAGGATGCTTTCGGGGAGGTTGCGAGGTGAGAAAGACAGAAAGCCGACGACGCGAGACTCTGCCATCGGAGCGTGAAAACGTGTGTTACACTTTGACTCGAAATTCTCAATATGTCTGGCTTGCTATCGCATTCGCTTCAGGGCAAGTGATGTGGTGTTGTGCGAGGGCACGGGGCATTGTGCGGTTGGCTCAATCGTGAACGTCAACAACGCAAAGGTGGCTAGCATGCTGGGTGCGAGCATGGTACTGATTGCCAATGGAGGCCTGGGTTAGTTTTTCCTTTACCAAATCTTCGGGATCACGCTATTGCCATATCTTTTGTACTCATCTTGAATACTTTTTATCGAATCGACAACCTGCTGCATTGATGCAACTGATAGGGTCGGCCTTCGATGAGCTAGGTGAGTTGACAAACACATTATCGAATCATGTATCCTTTTGTGCTATGACCAGGGGCCTCATGATGTGCATCGTACCATATTCAGAACTGAATCGCGTCCTTTGCGAGAAGCACAATGTACCGATTGCTGGAGTAGTTATCAATAAGGTCATTCCGGACAAATACGAACAAACAAAGCATTACATGTCGAAAGCTCTTCAGGACACGTGGGGTATCCCTTTGCTCGGTTGCATCCCCGATCGGCCTTTCTTGGGATGTCCCGCGCTCGCGGATCTGGAACGGCTATTTCGCACGGAGTTGGTGTGCGGGAAGGCTCTTCGTTTTCGTCACTACAGCGTGAAGGACATGAATCTCGTCACAACGAACCTCACCCGTTTCCTGGAAAACATACGTTCCCGGCAACCCCGAACGTTGTACATCTGCCACGTTACCAGGGATGACATCATCCTGGGTTTCATGGCGGAGTACCAGAGGAATCGGAGGGAGGAGGAGAGGCCCTTCGAGGCGGCTCTGCTCGTTTGCGGGCGGAAGGAGAAGTACGAGATGGCGGACGAGGTGCGAGACATGTTCGAGGGGTTGGAGGGTGCGCCGGTGATGGTGGTTCCGTACAGCACGCACGAGGCAATGTCGATGATTCACGATTACACCCCAAAACTGAACATCGATGACAAGAATCGGGTGATGAAGGCGGTGGAGCACTACGAGCCATACATTGATTTTGATCAACTACTGGAGAGAGCGTCCTCTAAAAGCTGATGGTAGTATTATAAATGGCTCATGTGAAATAAAAGGACTGTTATGATGATGTACTGCGTGTTTTGTAAGTTGTCGGGCCATGACATGTCACAGATTTCTTTCATATCTGGTGGGTCATGACCACTACTTTTGTCCAGCAGTTCTGCCTGCTTGCCCCCATTCAAGAGTTAAACAAATAGGCATGATCCAATCAGAGAATAGGATAGGCACAACACTATGAGAACGGTCAGAACAAATGCCAAGACATGTCAGAACTAAGCTGCACAAGGGTACAGGGTAGTACTGGAGAGGCCTTTGTCTTTATCCCATACTCCTGCATTATTGATACTCTTGGCTCTCCAAGAGTAGGGGGTATCCCAAGCTTGCTGGAAATATGAAACTTTAGTAACATCCCAAGACCCAAAAATAATCGGCGGATTGTGTATGCCTGGTACAAAACATGCCTTGTAACAGTTCTCCTGTGAGTACGAGTTCCTATGAATGTAGATGGGTCCCGGGTAGGGCTTTGCACATAGTGGGCGTGTGGGCGCGCACTCACAAAAGTTAATTTTGGTGGGGGTTTCCCCCTTGATTTTGGTCCCGTTTTCAGCCTTTCTAGGGGTCATACGGCTCAATTGTCCTCGAGACACTGATGCAACACTAACACTATTGTGACACAGGACCTGGTACAAAGTCTACAGGGAACTTTTTCCTGGCTGGCGTGTTTGTGGACAGTTGACCCACATAGGAATTCTAGTTCGTACAGTTTTTTATCCATATTCGAGATAATTATCTATTTTATTTTTCGAGAACA
>JALLBE010001568.1:0-10017 GCA_036939795.1 Thalassiosira mediterranea | reverse complement strand
AAAGGCAAGTATGATAACCACCTACATCATGGCGGATGCTGCTCAATGCAGTTGAAAGCAATATTATAATACTATACATGCATCAGTCCTTCCATAGGTAGTCTAAGCAAATCGTTGTCCGCCTCATCAATAATGCAACCTCTATCTCCTCTTGGCTCTCCACAAGGTGCGTGGTATTGGCGATAGCATGGTCAGTAACTAATCCAAAAGTCTCAGTATCTAAATGCTTGATTCATGAGACATTGTGTCGTGCTGTGGCGGCTGATGCAGAACTGGATGCAAGACGCGAGTCAAAAGTACAGTGTCAGTGTGAAATCAGAGATCAAAATTTCCTCATCATTGCTGGATCTCGTCTAAGTATTCTTTGAATACTTTAGCTGTGTGCTCAGTCTATCTAACTTCGAAGAATGAAAGCCAGCAGTTCACACCAATTGCATTTATGGGGAGTAGGACATGTTCGTGTGAGGGTTGTAACCTGGCGAAACCAAACCTGAAACCCCTGGTGTCTCAGGAGTCTTTAGCATATCAATGCCTTGGTCATTTACTCTTGAGTGATATCGGTGAGGAGTCGGTGTAATGTTTCCCTCGTCACTCATGTCAACATTATTTGAGCTGCTTTCTTGTTTCGAGTTTTCGTCAGCATTATCTGCGGCTTTCTCGTCAGAATCTTTGGAGCTGACAACCACGGCGACAGTCATAGCTGAGTAAAGCAACATTACCTTCGCAAACAGGTTAATAATGAACAGGACCAAGCAGAACCTCAGCACGCCACTGTATCCATCTATGATCTGTTCTTGTCATTGCCATAAATTTCATCTGAGATGTACAAATCCAGTGCATAAGAAATGCCTAAAGGTACGTGTGATCCTTACCTCCCTTGCCCATAGGGAACAGAAAGTGATGTCCGCTACTATTGTCAGCAATCCTACTATTGCGCAGATTGTAATGCTTTTCAGCAACACATCAGTTTCCTCTTGTACGCTTGCGTACAATGCGATCAGGGACAATGCAAGATTGTAGCTTGGAAACGATCGGACATGGGATATCTCAATCAGCAACGATAGGCAAGCCGATAGCCATGCAATTTTGCTGAATGTACTTCGACTTTTGTCGAGCGTTGGGCGGGCCATTCTTCCGTTTCCTGAACACAATGGAACTTAATGTGACTTGACTCGCAACGATTTGTAAGGAGATAGATGAAAGGCCTCTGATGAAAGCAGTCTTCTCGTATGATAGTCACGGGCCCGCCAGCGACAGCACGACGGGGGTCTTGAGAGAGCAAGGCTGGCAAGGGCGTAGTGGTATGGCCGACTGATGGCCGAGCGCTGGAGTGTTTGAGGTTTAAATGAAATCCAAAATCTGAATCACGAAAACGTTTTATTTTCATTTCGTCCGACGGCGATCTCATCTCGGAGGTCGACTCTATCTCTCTCAAGGCCCGGAGAGTGATGGCCGCCTGATCACTACCAAAGCATTTCCAACGATACCAATGAAAAGCGGCGGCGATAGCGTCTGAACCGAACGATGTTCCGGAATACATTCCAAAGTGGATTTCTATCCATCCTGTACTCCATAGGATCGAAGCCTTTGCAGATTTGGGATTCCAAAGTGAAAAATGGGCACATCAAAAGGATAACAGACCAGGACATCCAAAGTTCGGTGCTGGAAATCATGGGGACGAACGTTTCGACGAGCTACATTGTGTGTCCTGCTGATCCAAAACAGACATTAGGCATCAAACTCCCTTTTCTTGTCATGATCATCAAGAACCTCAAGAAGTACTTCACGTTCGAGGTTCAAGTCCTCGATGACAAGGGTGTGAAGAGGAGATTTAGAGCATCCAATTACCAATCTACGACACGAGTGAAGCCTTTTATCTGCACGATGCCAATGCGCTTAGATGAAGGGTGGAACCAAATTCAGTTCAACTTATCTGATTTCACCCGACGAGCTTATGGGACAAACTATGTCGAGACACTTCGCGTTCAAATACATGCGAATTGTCGTATCCGTAGGATATATTTCTCTGATCGGCTCTACTCTGAGGAAGAGCTGCCTCCAGAGTTCAAGTTGTTCATTCCCACAACTCCGGCCACGCGAGGAGAAAATGTATCCTCGGAAGACGATAACTTACAGGCATCGCCTGATATGCTTGAGGTACATGAATCCGATGAGCTTGCACCGTTATCTGCTGAAAATGAGCTTGATGAGATGGACGAAAGTGAGCCTCTTGACGGTCCCTCGGGGGAGCCTCCTCAGCAACAAGCGGTGACAGTATCATCAGCTTGAGCTTGACGCTACGCGCTGTAACTTTCACGGAAAGAAAGCGTATATTCTTGACGGTTGTTTCACGCGGATCTCTCCGAAGCATCTAGTGATATTTGTCGTCAGAGCACTTGATGTAAGACTAGAGAATGTGTTGTAATAAAGGAAGGTGTTGGTTTGGATACATGGTTGCTTAACAGCGTCGTCACAGGGATGACGGATGTGGTCGCTCGTGGTGACAGATCTGCATGCCAGTGTCTCTCATTCGCCCCTTCCAGTTGAAGTTTCGGCCATAGAACTCTGTGCTATGCTCTGTGCGCAGGCTCGCTTGAGACAGGGTACTCATTGTGATGCAAGAGTCTTCGGTCATTGTTATTGAGTCCTATTGTGTTAAATCCTAGCCTAAGTTTGTGTGTTACTAAATGAACATGGTATGTGCAGGTGGCACTGGATGATGTGAGTGTCCAGCAAATCGAAAATGTACAGATGAGCTGGAACTATTGTGAGGAGACGACCATTCCCCTCTTGCCATTATGCAAGCAATGCATGTGTAGCGCCAAAGCGTGGCCAAAGCATGCCTTCTGTAGCTGCGCGCGCTCGTGCGTAGCGCCAAGGCATGCATCCGGTAGCTGCACGCACTTCAGAGCCCTTGAATACTGTTGGAGCGAATTCTCATTTCGAGAAGATCTGGAAATGGGCTGTTCAAGAAGCCTCGTTCAAGCAACTCCAACCAGTCTCCTCCGAGCAACTCCAACCAGTCGGATCGACAAGTAGCTTCATCACGGCATCACCTCTCCGTCAAGGCATCACTTCTCCGTCAAGGCACGAAAGCCAGGCCAAGTTTCTGGGCATTGAAAGTTGTGTCGGGACAGCTGCTCTACCAGACAATTAACAACGGCATCGCCAGGAAAGCGCTTGATCCACAAGTGACATAATATTTTGCACCGATTCCAGTCTTTGTCAAGATATGAGTTGAACAAGGCATCGTACACTTCCCGGTGCACTAAATCGGTTTTGGACTGAAGTTTTGATTGAGCATCCATGATCAAACCTCTGTAGTTGATTTCAGTTACATCGTCCCACGAAGTGGTTTCCAACAATTGGTTGTGATTTGGGGGTGCCGAAGTATGAGATGATAGCGGCTCGAGATCCTGGTGGTATATAACCATAGGGTCTGTACTGCCTTTGAAGCTGACTTTGTCGCAGCGTCGGCAAGTTGATTGAACTGGCCCCGATAACCCACCGAAGAACGCTTCAGACATGAGCAATGAGACACGATATTGCTTCGTGGCAGATTCAAGTCTGGCTGCTAGGTTCACGTGCGGCGACAAGTAGGATGCATCAATCTTGACTTTGGAGCCGATTGCACCCTCGATCGCCCACCCTTTGTGAAGTCCAACACCCATCGAGACATTGTAACTAGAAAGACTTGATGCCCAAGATGAAGCCATGCTCGTCCTGTCATTTTTCAGGAAGGATGCCAAGTTTCCAGCTTGGCGAATATCTTTGATCACTCTTTGCATGCAACTCAGCGACGAGTCAAACACCTCTTTCTGCAGGTCACCGCTGCTGTTCGTACTTTTGCCGCTTTTCAACTTCCATACCAAGAGGAACGCGTCACCGATGTTTTTGTTTGGGTGGCCTCCCGACTGGACGACATGTCTGTGCGTAATCTCGGCAATCTTATTGACGAAGATCATCACATCCTGTTGAAGACCCTCTGTCGCGAATGTAAAATCCCGTATGTCACAAAAGCCAAATATGGCGTTCACTCTTACTCCCGGTATCATTGGATTCAGTTCTCCCATGTCGCTAAGGTTTTTGGATATGACTTCAGCACCTGCTGAGCCAAACCCAACTTGCAGTAGTGCCGCCATTTTTGCGATAGCCTGTTCGAGCATGTCAGTTTCAGAGTCACTGCTGCCACGATCCTTTATTTTCTCCAAGTGGAGCAATGGGTTTTCTGAAAGCTGCTGGACGGTAGACTTCATTTTTTCGATAGGGTGTATCACCAACTGATATGCATCTCTACTGAACAGAAGACCCATTGTCCCGAGAAGGATGGACACGAACGTTGTTATGAGCAAAGAGTACCATGCTTGAGTCACCGTTTCGTCAGAGACATCGAAACTCGCAGAAACTGTGCCATCAGATTCTGCAGAAAGTACTAATAAGTCGACATCACGTAGCACGTCTAGCCGCTCTTGGTCAACAAAAGCATCGCCTGCCCATCTGAACTCAACAATATTGTCGTGTGACTCAAAAAAGCTGTCTCTTAATTCGGTTGAGTTGGGAAAGTTCGCGATGGAGTCAAGCTGGAGCTGCCGAGCATCTGAAAGTAAAGGAAGTGACGATGATTGGTGTCAGTGCTTTGTAAGAGGAACCCGTTCCCCCTTCCTCGGTTCTACTCACCAGGTGTGTAGTCGAAATCTGTCACGGCAAACATGATTAGCATGAGAACGACAGCGATGATGACCTTCTTCGTGATGCTCTCTGTCATTCTCCGACCGATGACACTCATGCTGTAGTGGAGGTCTTGCTCTAGGTCATCCGCGGTCTCCTCTTTCTCCTGCTTTTTCATCGAACGACCTAACGTCGACTTAGCGAACTTGATAATCTTCACCAAGCGAATGAGACGCAAAACATTAGCAATGCGTCCAGCGCGAGCACCAGCCTTTGCAGCTCTGCCAGCTCTAGCTAGTCCAAGTTCGTTACTAGCGTTGCTCGATTCGAGGATCGAACTCAATTGGAAGAGGTTGCTAACCTCGAAGCACAACGAAACTGTTGCAACAAGGTCCAGCCAGAAGAAAAACTGGACATATCCAGGAACAAATGCCAGACTTAGCACCACCTCCACAGCAAAAATGATAAAAACAGCTAGTGTTGCATAATCAACAGGAAGGGCAGATTTTTTGTCTCCGAGCGCCAAGTTAAGGTCAAATGCAAAGAGTGCATAAATCGTGGCAACAAATGTCAAAGCCTGGAAGACGGGAGATTCTAACAGCTTTTGCATGCCCCCGAAGAATACACGATATGCTTCCTTGCTCGACTTGAACACGGTGCTCTGAATTGATGTGCGACGATCGATATCATCAATCTCGTCAAATTTTACGCCGAGTTCGGGATCAAGATCTTGTTTGCCAGCAAGATTGAGCGAGATAACACTTGCCCTTCGGACATCAGGGCAGCAGTCTTGCGTCGCATCTGCTGGTATTCCCGGTATCGCACTATCCCCCAATGCGACATCAGATAGAACGCTGTCGTCATCGTTTTCAGCTGGAGCTGAAAGGAGTGAATCATCCTGCTTCTGGGCATCCAAAAATGCGATGATGTCACTTGTTTTCAGAACCCCCCGATGAAGCATGTTCTGCCAAAAGGCGCGATTCAACTGCAACGGTTTCAAACAGTGATCCTGAACCAGCGGTAAGAAGTCTGCCAACAACTTGAACACAGGGTGCACTACTGCGTCAATAAATGCCACTTGCATCCTTGGGAGGTTTTCAAACTCTCTGTCCATGAAAGGACTGTGCGCGATGTTCAGCTCCTTCTCCCTGTCTCCCTGACGGAAAAATTCTGTTTGAACTGCATACGCCCATTTTCTCGCGATGGTCCCAGGCCTTGCTGGATTGGAAACGTCTGAAACGTGCAGTATCATGCTACTCAAAAGTCCTCGAGAGAGCTTCTTCATCTCTAGTCCATGTTTGAACCTCGTCATGAGCATGAAATGATTTTTCGCATCGGTATCGAGTATCATATCAATGAGCCTGGTTCGCATTTTTGTCATTTCTTCGTCGTTTAGTCTGGCGAAGATGTTGTTCTCTTGCCTCCGAAGAATCCGAAACAGGTATGCAGCAGAGTAATTTTCCAGGATGCTGATGCCATTGTACGTCACAGCGAGATCACTGCTTGTGTTCTGGTGAAATGCATTGTTGTATCCATCGTGACCCAGATCGTGTGCCAAGGCTGCAACAAGTATAGATAACACATTGAAGCTTTCCAGGTATTCATCGGCCCGACATTTGATTATCAAGAGATAGCACACGTGCATGACATCAAATGCGTGATATGAGTTGTGGTATGGCGCATCGCTGTCGTAGCCCTTCTTGATCGCATTGACAAAGTTGACGAACGTTGACATGGGTATCGAAAATCGCGAGAAGAGTCCCCTTTCATCGAAGATATCGATGGCGTGCATGATGAGTTCGTCTTCCGATTTTAGGAAGACGTCATAGTCCCACGCCCTGTTGCTCACGGCGACACTCGTCCGCCTGACGGTGAAGAGTGATGGCTCCTTGACCAGCGTGAATGCTCCTCTAGAGTTTTGCCCAGATGCAACAATCATTTGGTTCTCATTGCTCGATGGAATTTCGATTGTTTCCCCCTGCTCAAAGTTCTTCTCGTAGGCTTGGTTAATAGTCTCCGTATGCCCTGCAATGAGCTCTTGCTGCTTACAGTGAATGACAGCATGACCCAACTGCAGCGCGATGATGCGGGCAAACTGTGAATCAGCAGCAGTGAAGTGCGGACCATTTTTCTTATTGCGAAACTCAACTACGCCAACGCTCTTGCTGGCCGAGAAATCCCAAATGGGCCAGGCCAAGTAGGAAGTCGTAACAAATCGAGGTAGTTCATCCAGTTCGATCGACCAGAGGTCGGATTGTTGGACGTTGTCCTCATTGAGTCCATTTGGCTCAGACAAAATAGATCCAGTAATTCCACGATCGATTGGTTTGATTGCTCGCACTCTAGTACCGTCATGGTCTTTGATGAATGTGTATAGCGTTTGCTCTTTGGTGTCCTTTATGTAGAGGAAGCATTTTTCGGCGCCAATGAGCACTGCCGCTTTCGCGGTTATTTCCGTAAAGCAACTCTCTGATTCTTCAAATCCTGACGTGAAATCGGGCGATAGGGCTTGATCAAACTTCTCCAAGTTCAGCGAGTTGAGACGAATCGAGGTTCTTATGCCTCCCACCCCTTTCAACGGTCCCATGTTGATGAGACGCCGCGGTTTGTCAACCGTTGTTGGAAGGGGCTGCTCCTCGTCATCGTTTGTCGGACGGAGGGGGCTTATTTGAGTAGGCATGGCGCTCCATTTTCAGCTTCATTGAGCTCCGCCTCCTCCATCCAAGACCTCTCCTCCTCGACCTGCTGTCGAGAAAAGAGGAAGGGGTTATCAGAGGAGAAAACCCGATTTTAAAATCCTCCATGACGCTGTGAGTCTCTGCTGTGAGTCCCATTGAGTCCCACCCGTAGTCCCACCACAGTATCGAGTATCGCCAGTGCATAATCGCCAGGTCTCTCTCTGGCGCCCGCCCACTCACAAAGAAGCCCCCTACATACCCGCCCCAGATACCGATATCACAAAGGACGAGGTACAGTCTATTGACAACGCACACTTCCTTGGAACTCCAGGCTGGCGAAACGATCTCAAGTGTGTTGGTTACGCATTGATCTTGGCTTGGCCTTGGTAATCCGAGCGGTGCCTTTCGACCGTGGAAAGTCGAACGCCTCGGACACTTGACGGTGATGTCATTTCACGATGGGGTTTAGAAGTTGAACTTCTGCGTATCTCCCTTCTTGAGCCCTCGAATCCGTTGATCCCTATGGATCGTTGTCCCTCGATTCATTATCCGACCCAACGGAATCGACGAACGTTAGCCGCCAGAAGTCTGGCGGGGTCGAGGGAGGGGCGAAACGGGATCGGTGGCGGGTGCACTCTTGCACTATCGCGTCCCTGTCGAAACCATCGCCGAGCGCGTTGAGAAATTTCCGGCATTGCTCGCAGTCGTAGCCGGGGAGAGCCTGCCTCTCTTCGCGCTTACGGACCACTTCTTGGTAGGCAAATGAAGGCTCGCCCTCGGATCTTTTGTCCTTGGTCGCACTCTTTGATGGAGGCTGCCTCAGATATGGGTTCTTCATAGCTTTGCGTTTGTTGGAAGGCGAGGCTGAGTGTGAAGCTGGCTTTGGCTTCGTCTCTTCTTGTTCGATGCTTTCATCCTGAGGTTCCTGCCTACCTGATCTCTCACGCACGTTCCGCGATGCCTTCCCTACGATGGGTTTGGTGACAGGGGGGGTTTCATCCACGATGCTATTATCATTCAAGGAATCTAAGGGATTTCGCAGCTTTGCGCCACTTCGGCGTCGGCCTGCATGCCCTATCGCTTGCTTGTCACTCCTCCTTGTGGGGATGTGCTGATCCGGTCTCTTCGCAGCGGCTCGGCTCCTTGGCTCTGAAGAAGCACGGGGTTTCGATGGCGGGTCTAGCTCATATGGCGCCGAACGACTTTTCCTCGTGTTTCCAGTCGAATGTCTGGATTGGCGGTCAGATGGCTCCTTCTTGATCCTCCTTCCTCCTGCATCTTCATCGAGCTGGTTGTGGCTTGGGATAGATGGTGAGATCTCCTTACAAATGGCTACCTCAGACAAGTCTGCATCAAGTCTTTTTGGGTCATGACTGCTCAGACGCCTGTGGTGGTCCCCTCGTGATTGTCTCATCTGATGCCTGTCGAGTTTGATATCCCTCCCCTTTCGTTGTCTTGGGTCGTGAGCGTCACGTTGCTCTTGCTTGACCCTTGCCAACTCCTCGTTTACCTTCTTAAGCTCTCGCTCGTACCGTCGGGTCACTTCGTTCAATTCTAGGTCTTTACATTTCATATCAGATTCGTAGTGCTCTTTCACTCTCTCAAAGGACTCCTCTTTTCTGTCGAACTCGTACTTCTGAGTCCTCAAATCTTTCTCGGCCTGTTCCTGCTTCTGTCGCGCTTCCTCTACTTCGGCCTTGCCTTCGTGTAACTCATCCTGCAACTCCGCGGCTTGCCTCTGCAGTTCCATCGAACCCTCTCGAATGGTAGCGAGCGCGTCCCGAGTGATCTCGAGCTGGGATTGAAGAGGTCGTGCGGTCTCTGCGGCGAACCTTGAGAATATTTGCGACATGGCCTGGAGGTGTGGCGGCAGAGCGGAGAGAGCTGGCTGCTGCTGAGTGGCCATCAGTGACGCTTGGTCTGTTGATGTCGAAGCTTCCTGTGGCCTCGAGAACTTCACAGCTGTTGGGCAATCGTTTCCCGCCCTCGATACCTCCACATCGACGAGATTGTCAATTGTGGTAGAACCTTCGCTTACCGCGAATATCACATCTATGCATAACGCCAATCTGTAGAATACTTCGTGGCACTCGTGCGAAGGGAGACCGTGGGCGTTCCTCAGTGCATCGATGCCATCGCGCAGTTCCCGTATATCGCCGTACATAAACAGAGCGTTGCAGTGGTTGACTCTGAGGCCACGTTCGAAAAAGGCGAACACCCTGTCGTGTCTGTAGAATCGCTCGAGATCTCGGGCCTCGGGCGTGCCGGCATCGCCGATCGCATCGAGGTACTTCCGGAAGTCCTCGAGGGAAGACATCCAGTGCCCGAGATCTATGCCTCTATCTTCGAAGTAGTCTCGACTTCGATCCGACTCCATGAGCTTTCGGGACTCCTCCATCGCCTCGATACAGGCACCGATGTCGGCAGACGTCAACACCATGTCCACCTCTTCGTCCTCCTCGTCCTGCGATTGATGAAGCGAACCCTGTGACGCTCCCCCCTCCTTTAGAGGAGCAGAGTGTACGCTTGAGTGATCTTGGATATGCCCCGTCGATGAACTCGTCGATTTCCCAGCGCTGCCACGCGTGTTGGCGTGCAGTTCCGTATCCAGCGAGAGATTCCTCTCCTCGGAGCGGTCGCTCCCTCCGCCGGTGCCCGCTCGCGGTCTCGA
>JALLBE010001567.1:0-10018 GCA_036939795.1 Thalassiosira mediterranea | reverse complement strand
GCGAAGCTAGCGTAAACCTAAAGTTACATTCTCACCACTCCAACAAATTCAAATATAAAACAAAGCACCGTGCTGCAGCGGCGGACGCCGCCTTTCATTTATTATCAATTAATATCCCTGTGCCTGGCGAAGCACGAGAGTTGCTCGTGTATCGATGGTCAAGGCCGCAGATTCTGCGTCCGCTTGCTTTCGTCGCTTATGCTCGTGGTCGAGTGCGAGCATACGAGCGCGCAGGCTATCGCGGGACTCAGTTTTAAAAAATTAAAATGATTTACCATGTACGAAGCTAGCATAGAAGACCGCAGATTCTGCTGTCCCGGATGCTAAGACCGCAGATTCTGCGGTCTTCGCTGGCACAGGGATATTGTTAAAATATTTTTTGTATACACTTCGTAGATAAATACAATATTCTAGATATGGTTTAACATACTTCTATAAAAACGAAATCCTCCGATTCGCCTGCGCCCGCTGCGCCCATGGCACCATGGCCCATGGCACAATGATGCCTCCGCCGCCTCCGCCGCCGCCTCCTCCGTCGACGCCTCCGTAGTTCAGAGCGGCGCAGCCCTCCGCCGGCAGACCAACGCCACCACTCCGCCGGTCGGGAAAATCCACCGTCGTCGACGACCATGGCGTCCATGATGCGCGCCAACCGCCACGCCCACGCGATGGACCCCGAATGGAGTCCCACCGCCCTCGCGACCCGTCGCCTCCGCGACGCCGCCTCCTCCCACTCCTCCCGCCTCGCCGGCCGGACGACCGTCGAGTCCTCCCTGCGCGCGGGTCCCGGCGACGATGGCGACCATGCCGTCGGCGCCGGCGGCGGCGGATCCGGGGGGGGAGGAGAGGCGGGCGGCGGGGACGGCGTCCACCCCCTGGCGAGGATGGCGCTTCCCCGCTCGTCCTGCCCCCAGCCCCCGCTGGACGACGGGGTCACGGGGGGAGGATCGGCCGTCTCCGTCGACGTCCACCTCTCGGGCCTGGACGTCCGCCTCGACCCCCTCGAGAGGTGCGCCCCCCACCGCATCGTGGTCCCGCAGACGGAGGAGGACGGCCACGGAACGTCCGACATGCGGGGCGAGGTCGACGGCGCGGTCGGCGACGGCGAGCGTCGATCGGCGACGTGGAACGCCATCACCGCGCTGGCCTCGCTGTGCGAGGAGGTGCAGGAACTGGACGCCACCTTCGACGAGCGCATCCTGCCCTCCATCGTGTTATTCAACGGCGACGATCACGAGGGCGGCGCGTCGCCCAATCGGCTGGCGAAGAAGAAGGACGCCCTCGACGAGGAGGCGCAGGAACGCAGGGAGAGCGCGCTGCTGGCTCGCATCGGAAAGTTGTTGCCCGCGCTACAATTGGCGAGCAACGGGGCGAAGAGGCTGCAGAGGCTGGTGAAGAACATGGTGGTCCAGCTGGGCGCGGTGCAGACTCCCTCGGCCGTGCCCTTCTACTACGACGAGCGCGGGGACGGGGAAGGGGGATCCGACGACAGCGACGACGACGAGCCCCCCGCGAACGGCAACCGTCCCGCGCAGCAGGCCCCCATCTTCGGACCGGGCGTGCCCATGTTCCGCCTCGGAAAGGCCATAGCGGCCGCGCTACGGATGCTCGTGGCGCTCGACGCCGCCGTGAGGGGCAACGCCGACCTCCAGGAGGCGTGGGCCATGTACAAGGACGTGGTAATGGAGTGGAGCGAGCAGAAGCGGCAGGACGACGCCCTCGACGACGAGTTCGAGTCCTTCGAGCGCATGATGGTCCAGCTCGACTTCAACCTCCTCTCGTCCCGGTCGTTCGTGACGGCCATCGAGCAGAACTTCGACCCGCGCGGGCGGTTCCGCGCGGCCAAGTTCCCGCTGCACGACGAGGTCAAGTCCATATTGGTGACGCTTTACGGTCAGCACTGCGAGCGGGTGAACACGGAGACGGAGACGATGGAGAGGAGGGATTGCGTGGGGGTGTACGCGCTTTATGCGCTCTACAGGCACCTGCTGCCGCCGAACATCGTGCCGGACGCGAAGCTGCACAGGAGCCTGTGGTCGGTGTTCCCGACGATGTGCCCCGTGATGGAGCTGTATGGGCCGTTGCCGTTCATTCCGAGGTGAGCATGGCATGGGACAGATCATTCCGTAACATTGCACGCCATACGGTCCTCATTCTAACCGTTTCTCAATCTGCGCGACGAAGGGAGTTCATGATGCTGTGCGCCCCCTACAAGGCCGTGAAGGGGTGCTCCGCGGACGTGCCCGAGATACGGTCCGGCGCGGCCGCGATGGTGCTCAAATGGAACGCGTCCTTCCCCGCCCGCGTGGCCAAGGTCCGCCTGGACGCGCTGGGGTGGATCGCCGTGGCGGACGCCGAGCTGGCGCCCACCGTCCCGGAATCTCGCGGCGCCCGTGCCGGCGGCGGCGGCGTCGTCGACGAGGAGGACGAGGAAGATGCAGAGGAGAGGGCCCTCGCGGCGTCCGTGGCGAGCATCGAGTCCGCCACGGCATGCATCCTGAGAGGGTTGAGGATCGCCCACTCGGCGTCGATACTGCTGAGGAGCCAGCTTCTGACCCATCGTGCGCTGGGGCTGAAGTTCGATCCAAGCCATCTGCCGTCCATGGTGTCGCTCATGGAAGTGCTGAAATCTGTGGAGAAGATGCTGCGTGTGAGGAGGAGATCGGCCGTCTTGGCGTTCCAGAGGAGCACGCTGAAGATGCTCGCCTCAAACATTCTGAAAAGGTTCGAGAAAGTCAGGTGAGTCAAGTAATGCCGTGCCACGGAGTGAAACCCATCTGGACTCTTTCTCATCTTTTCCTTTGGCACAGGTTGTTTGTGGACCAAAGTCCACCATCAATGGCTAAGAGCATCACCAGGGTCAGCGCATGCCTCACTGCTTTGGAGGGTGTGTTGAAGGGGTCGGCTTCTTTCAGTCCAATCAGGAGGTAAGGTCTAGCGTGGAATGTGCACAATCCCTGTCATCACTGTTCTGTTGATGTCAACCTCCCATCCGTTTTTCCAGGCATTGTGTTGCGTTCTCCATTGCGGCCTGCATGGACACCACGATTCTGGGAGTTTTCAGCACTGATGACTTGCTCAAAGTAGAAAGTCACCTCAAAGATTTGAGCCAAGTTGCAACGATCGAGGAGACGCTGAACCAGACTTGCGACTGCTCTTTCCTCTACTTCTACCGGGAGTTGTTCCCCAGCTTTATCAGCAGCATATACCGATCAAACCTGACAGCAGCAGTGAGTCGTGCTCAGCTGGCTCTGTCCGCCTTCTCCGACCCAGAGCGCATTCTCAAGGAGGTTCGCCATCTGGAGCGCAATCCGTCGACTGGCATGAATCCCTGCTTCGCCGGATATCGGACCTTCATCCTAGGGGTGATGAAACAAGAGTACATTGCTCCAGTTTGCGAAACGATTGAAACGGACCTAAGGTGCGCCCATGTACAGCAGAATTTGTGCAACTGATCACTTCATCTCGCTCACCTTAGGCTTGCAGACTTGCTACCTCTGGCGCCGGTGGAGTTGACTCTCGACTTCGAAAGTTCCTAGTTACAGCACCTTTCTATGTTTGCCAGACAAAGCTAGACGTGAAAACTGAAGTCGAGAAATATCTGGAGAAGACAGTAAGTTTGTCACCATCAATTATCCCTACGTACCGATCCTTGTCATGCTCCGTTCTTGTACTCACAAACTTCACATTATGCGTAGTTCTATGATCTTTGCACTCTTGATTTAAACGATTGCAACACTTACAATGATATGAGAAGCATTGCGAATGAGAGGTATGGTCTTCATCTGGCAGATCCTTACTTGCCCGATGGCTCACATGACCAAGGGGTAGATTTCATTGACATTCTGAGGGATTTAGATTGTGAGTACCCGGATTCATTTCACAAAAAAATATGTCATCAGCTCAAGTTTAGTTATGTGCTCATTACCACCCTATTGCGCAGCGTACATATCCCAGTACAACTACAACATGATTGAACAGACTTTTATACAACGAAAACCTGACCGTGGCGCGAGATATTTGAGTACCTTAAACATCGAATGTATCGCTGCATCTTTCAAGCAACACGGCCTTGGAGTTGTCAGCTCGGCTGTCAACGTCTGCTATAAATTGCTTGCGAGGGTGAGATCTTCATGGTATGACTATTTTTTATCGGGTGCAAAAATCTGTTATTGCTCACTCCAACATCTGCATTGCAATGAACACAGAAATTTCAGCTCTTCACAGAATTTTTGGCTGAAGACAATGTGAAGTCATTGTTATCGCGAGAGTTCAGGTGGTTCAGCAACCAAAAGAAAGAGGGCAATGGAGTATACCAGTTTGAACGGGCCTCTGCTTTCGCGCAAGAAGTGAAAAAGCTCGAGAACAGCTCTGGCAATAATGCGCTTGATGAGTGCAGGCTCATCATTTCAGAAATGGGAAATCTTATCGCTTTGGTCCGTGTGATTCGAGCAGCGAAGAGAAGAGTGTTCAGTGATGAAATGCCCTTCTTGTCTAGTTTAGAAACATGCGGCACAGGTGGAAACGTGGAAAGCAAGCTCAATGCCAAGTCAGGAGTGGAACATGCAATTTCGTCTATTTTGGCCAAACCAGATCCCGATTTTCTCCGAGCGTATGTTAACGTTTTCAGAGGTGTTATTCAGAAGTCTGAACCAGACAATTTGTCTGTGGGGACCTTCTTTTGCATTGTCCCCGCCCTCTGCCTTTGTTGGATGGAAGCAAGTGTTCAAGGGAAAGAAATGATGCACAAGAAGAATATAACTCGGGATGGTTATTATACCGATGATGGATTTGCTGTGGGTCTGGCATTTGTACTCTCTGCATTGGGTCAAACGAGAACATACGAAAGGTACGTCCCACGGATATGATTTTTCCAATGGCAAACTTCCACCACCCTATCTCATCATTGGCGCTTCGGATGCTCGTTGACATCAGCCTCAACTGGTTTAAATCTATTCAGAGCAAGTACGCCGAAGAAGAGGAAGATTTGGCCGAGAAGAAGAAACCTGTGCAGGCAAAAATAAACGCGAAGGTTGCCGCCTCAAAGCAAGGAACTTGGTTTTCATCTGGAGTTGAGCAAAACACTCAAGAGGAAGATGATGAAATGGCAAAATTGTTGTTGATAGGTAAACGACTTGAAGGCAATCGTCGTGAGATGGCAATGCTGTTTTTCAGCTTAAATGGCGCTTTATCTTTCTTCAGAGATATCAAGGCAAAGTGAGCTCAGGATGAGATCAGATTGTTAGGTTTGTGTAGCTTCTGGTCTTCTGTACCAGCTCTGAAGAATGGACGGTTGCAGCACTGATGTTTCTTTGAAGCTAAATGATATATTTTCGAGATTGCTGTTGACATAGCACCATCCTCCATCACCTGGATCCTTGTTCAGTTCCATTTGAATGTTGTCTCCATATTTTTCACATCGCCGAGGCAAAATAAAGACCACAATTGCTGCTTTGAATTCCCTGATGCTATGCAAAATGAACTGCTCTGGTAGGTCATTAGGTGTATATGGGGGGCCACCGAGAACTACAACTGTCCCTTCATCACCTGTTATTTCTGTCACATGTTCTCTCCTCAGAGAGAGGTAATTTTCACACTTCAACTTGACCCTATCCTGACCAAACTTCAGCCTCGCCTCATCAAGAGCGTGTTGATCAATGTCCACACCAACAATTTCTGTCTTCGATTTAACTTTCTCAATCGACTCCAATAACTCGCTAATAATTCTGCCATCACCACAACTTGGCTCCAAAAATATGATGCTACTAGGGGCATGTGTCATGTCTGATATCAATTTGAGAACTGTGCCCACAACCTGAATTCTTGCGTTAGCAAGGCCCAACGACTACCATGCATACACATCATAAATGATACTTTACATACCTGTTCCGAATTTTCATCACTTGCGAAATACTGCCCCAGTCTAGCCGCATTTGGTACACCATCATCTTTGCTCCTCCCTGCTTCCAATGACAGGGGCATGACTAGATTTTCCGAGTCTTCTTCTCTGCAAAAGACATTCCATGCTTCATCGATTGCAACATAGCTTTTTGTTGAGATATCTCCCCCCTCGCACTTTTGCTCCACGGCTACCGATTCATCATTTTTCTTCTCATTTGATGGCAACAAAAAGCATGAATTGGAGGCATTGCAACATGCCCTGAGAAAGCTATCCAACAGGTGCAGGGATTTCTTCATTTGTTGGTCAAAGTTACACTCTACGTTGGAAACCGCCCCTCTTTTGCTAATGAGTTCCTTTACTAGCTCGCAATACCCGCCAACAGGAGCTTTGTCATCATTGGGACGCACCCATGGTCTGCAACTGCGACTGGCACCATGCATTGCTTGGTCAGATAACTTAGAAAATGCCTTCTTTGGAAAGAATGACGGCGATGTGTCTTTATACCGTAGCATGGACCGGTTGAGGAGGAGGAAATCTCGCTTAGTCCTCCAAAAATAGTTACACTTGTCGTCTCCGACTGGCAAGCAAACTAGAAATGCTGGGAACTCATTCCCAGATTTGGTCGTGATTCGAATATGACCACATGCTATCACCCGCGGGGCAGGGATAGATGCCATCCTTTGTGATTGCTTTGTGGTGCTCATGAACTATTCCCAGTTCCTAGAGACTGGCAATAGCTCCGTGACAAGCGACTCTAAGCGACCCACGAGCCATGAGCCGTGGCAACCACAGTGGTTGGTACTTGCCGCAACGTTGGTTGGTAGACTGGCGGGGCGGAGCAGCGGGGCGGGCAGAGTGTGGAGCAGCGGGCCGAGCGGGGAGCAGGCGAGGATCGAGGATCGAGAGGATCGAGTGGCAGATACGATAGCAGATTTTGTGGACGACGGTGATGGGTGATGGGTGATGGGTGCGCTGTGATGGCTAATGGGTGAGAAAGCGGCTACAAGCTGCGTGATGTTGTCATAACAGCTGCGCCACTACATAACCCGCCCGCCCAACCTTGCCCGAGCGCCGAACCTAGAGCGAGGTAGGTAGGTACGATATTGCACCTACAGCAGTGCTCAAGTGTTGCCTGTTGTTTTTCCACAATATAATCAACACTGTTGTCTTTGTTAATGCTATCGTACCTACTATTCACATCAATCATCGCCTATTGCTCATCATGAACTCATTCGCCTAATGCCTGTAATGACACATGTGCAGTGGCAACTGGCAACACTTCCAATCGTGCTTCAATATTGACCTTTCAAAATCGTGTCATATCTCTACCAAAGAGGGAACTTTTTATCCAATCAAATGTAACAAGCAACCTATTCTTGGTGGCAACCTGCTTCACAAGATACACAGATCTCCATAGGATGAATGCCACGCTGCCACTATATGCAAACAGAGGAAAATCTCCGACTTGCACCTGTGACAAAGCTTCACCTCCTGTGTTTCAAGTGGAAGTATCGGCGAGACAATGATGTCATTCAATGTCCAGTGAGAAATCTATGTATTGCTGAAAAATAGGAACATGATGGGAACAATAGAAACACCTACCTCCGAGATATGCCAGTAAACCGAGGTTCAGGAAGGAGAACTTAGATGCCACTTCAAGTCCTCTGAATTTGAGCCAAGCAGTCAACTGTGGATCATAGAATACATCACAGTCAGCTAACGGAGTGCATGGAAGTGCAGGAGGTGTCGACTCAAGCTCGTATCCGCGGCTATTTTTTGGCGTACAATGACGGTGATTAATACAAGCCCTTTTGCTGCAAACGGGGAAGCAATCGCATAGGACTTTTCTCACCTCAACATGCGGGCAATGTACGCTCCTTGCTGGCCAGCGACCTGAGCTGTTTGGGGTAGAATGCCTTCATCGTCGGCAGCTGATGCAGCATCACCTAGGACAATTACCGACCCAAACAGAAGAGGATCCTCCATTTGCGGACGTAGCCACTTGTCCACTTTGATCCTACCATCAGGGCTCCTCACCGATTCAGGAAGCTGGTCAAGTAATTGGCTAACAAAAGAAACAGGGGCCGTTCCAGCGCACCAGACTGTTAGTCCAACAGGAAGTGTTGACTCTTCCCTGCCATCCTCCTCCCCAGTGGTGTCATCTATTTTCTTTGTACTGAGCTTTGCAAATCCATCTCCTACTTCAGTCACTCTCGTATTCAGCATGACCTGCACTCCTTTCCTCTCCAAACTTCGGAGTGCTTCCAACCTATGAATGTTGGTAAGACGATAGTTATTTGGCTGTTACGAAGATTGAAATTCCTGCAATATCCAGCAAGAGCTAAATTATCAGCGCAAACACATTGAATTGAAGATTAAAGATCTCACCTCAAAGGATCTTCAAACTGCGGTACCAGCTCCGAGCCAGAGTGGCATAACACAACTCGTACATTTCCCTTCAACCTTGGATATGTTCCCTTATGAGGTCGTGTGATATCCTCTGCAAGATCATACAGCTCTCCAGCAAGCTCCACACCGGTCGGACCCCCACCTACAATGAGAAACGTGGATCGTTGTGTCCTCTCTTCTTCGTGTTGTGGGCCAGCAACATCAGGTCGCGATGCATACTCAAAACATTCACCTACCGCAGTACGGAGTCGCCTTGCATCATCACACGACTTTAGCCGGAGAGCTTTTGATGCACCAGGTACTCCTTTGTCATCAACCTAATCCATACGAGAAAACATGTTTGGCCAACACGAAGTGGATCAAAATAGAATAGACACTGCATACACTGGAAACCTCACCTTACATCCCACAGCGACGACGAGATGATCATATTCTAGCTCCAACTCCGGAGGCTCTCCTTCTCTATACTCATCCAACAAGCTGTTCAACCGGACCGTCACCTTCTTGCTCTTGACATCTACACCAACAGCTTTTCCTTCGATATATTCTTCAATCATACCATTCGCCAATCTTACAGCCTCAGTCATGCTCCGATACTCCACAGTTCCTGTAGCAGCAGATGCCAGCATTGGAGTAAATACGAAGTGGTTCGACGGCGACACGACAATTACACGGAGCTTGTTGCAGTTAGCAACCTTCATTAGGGCATGTGCAGCCCAACCGCTGGGCAAGATAGTATTGCAATGAAATGAGTGTTGGGCTACAAACGGAGGTAGATATGATTATTCGAAGAGTGTACCTCACCTGCCCAAAACGACAACCGTCTTGCGCGTTTCTTCTTCTTCCGGAGATATTTTGGCCCATCCATTCTCGTACGGCATACGGCGCAGATGTTCCCAGATATCTTCGATGGTGTCAAACGTACGCTCGAGGAGTGTCGAGAAAGGTATGCCACCGTCAGCCCTGTCGGGCGACTTCTTGGAGAAGTACTCCTTAACTCCGATCTCGCTAGACAGAAGGTTCAATGCTGGATCGGATTCAATGAGCTCCTTATCGTTGAGCACGAAGTCGAAGTCATCAAGCTCGTCGGAGTAGTACTCCTTGTATCGCCTGTACCAGACGGAGTGTGGGACGACATCAAGCGACCCATCTGCATCATTGACCGGGTCTACCCTGTCCTTTTCTTCTCGCGAGGTAGATCCAGGGACGCCGCTGCTGTTGTCGTCGACGTACAGATGCAGTCGATTGGTGCCCCCAAGACTATGTCTGCGAGCAATCGCAATGGGCGGCGAGAATGCCGCGCAGTAATGAAATGGAATCCCGAAAGCTAGTAGTGCTGCTCTCATATTATTTTCAGCCGCACCGATAAATGAAAATAGAGCGAAGTGGCCCTATGGTACTACCACCTGCGCACGCATGTTACCTGGTAGCTGGTAGGTCGAGGGCGGCTGGAGCAACAGCGGCACGTTGAGTGGGGAGGCAGGCAGGCAGGTGACAGGTGACAGGTGAGGCAGGTGAAGGTCGAGGAGTCGAGAGCCTGAGAGCACTGTCAGCTGAGAGGAGGTGAGAGCGAGGAGGCGGTGGGATTTGTTCTGTGATCCTACCTCGCTCGAGTTCTCATCCATCCGTCCACATAAAACTCGGAACTCAGCTTGCTTTGATCGTGATGTTTTGCGGAGATTTGCGGGATCTTTTTGATGGGTTCTT